>SWBL01000198.1:0-93181 GCA_024195585.1 Aureobasidium sp. EXF-3400 | reverse complement strand
GGGTTGTGGTCTAGTGGTATGACATCTTCTTAGCATTGCTCTTGTAGCATTACTGAGTGGAGAAGGTTCTGGGTTCGATTCCCAGCTACTCCATCTTTTGCCTTTTTGGCTCACATCTGTCTCCCTAAGCATCGTCCCTATCTTTGGGTGCCGTCGTTACGGGGTCGCATGGCTTTTTGCAGTGAGTTTTTCTTTGCAAGGTTGTTCTGTGGCTTCGATGAAGAGGTGGTATATTTCTTTTGCTGCAAGAAATCGTCGCTGGGGACGGGCCTCATTGTGTTTTTTGACAAGAGAATGCGGTTTGTACATTGAGTCTCAGTCATTTGGCAAAAATCATGATCGAGCCGGGGAGTCTTTGTCGCTGTTGATTCATTGGTCCGCCTTTTGTTTACCGACCTGATACTCTGCTAGAATGATTGTCCTTGACCCATTGTTCACGACAAATGCTGAGCCCAGTTGAGACAATACAGTTCGACTTGTCATCACGGTGAAGAGCAGGCTGATGATAAAACATGTTTTCGCTATTGGAAAGCTTGCAATAGCTATATATACGTACAGGCGCTCTTGCTTGATCTGCTCATGGCCTCGAGACTCATTAAACTGCTTGAGTAAGCATTTCTCTCCGCTACCGTCGTTCGTGCAAATAATCTGATGCATTGTAACCCATATCGCCGTCAACGCCTAGTCGAACAGAACCAACTACGCCTTACCACAAAGCACCATCGTTGTCAAAGCGGACAAGCTCTTTGCCAGAATCCTCGACATCTTTCTTGGCCTTCATGCGCATATAGAAGATGGGGCAATCTCTGCTGGAGCAGATGACCTCGTTGTGCATACTGCCCTGGCACCTCTGGCACTGTGTCCAAAGGCGAGCGAAGCGGACTTCAAGCTCGGCAACCTTGCTCAGAGTCTTCTGGTACAGCTCACCGAGACGGTCACGGTCGTTCTCGCAGACAGCACCGTTCTTCTCGTCTTTGCCAGTTAAGGGTTTCTTGCAGCCCATGCATGTCTCGGTCTTCTTGGCAAACTTCATCAAGCCACCCATGGTCGGAGCGGCGACACTGATGGATCGTGTGTGCTCACCGGTCAGAAGTTGACCTGCCTTTTTCTCACCCAAGATGGGTTCGAAGATACGACCAAGAGGCTTGGCAAGCTGGTTGTCAAGGTAATATCTGGTGTCGATGGGCAAGTTGTTTTCCAGGACGAATATGGGGTCTTCGGACTTTTCGTAGTTCTTCGCACCAGCAGCACCCTTGACCATGACATAAGCGACACGATCACCGAGCGCAGGAGCGGAACCTGCGTCACGCTTCTTCATACGCTCAGCGAGCTCGACGTGAGCCTGTTTGGCAGCATAGTCGTTCTTGGTCAATGCTTTGGTGATCACCAAGTTGGACATATCTACTTTGTTCTGCAAAAGCTCGGCGATCGTATCTTTGACGAAACTGTGAGTTGTTAGTAAAGGAATGATGCAGGCAATGCTTGGTAATGACTTACTCTTGGGCACCCTGAACATCGCGATCGATCAACAGCATACGTAGACTGGTCTCGATGACCGTTTGTACGAGGCGACAGTTGTCTCTTCGAACAGTCTCGATACCTTTGCTGTCCATCTTGTCCCATTTGTTGGGGTTCGTCCAATACAGACCGGCGTAACGCTTCTTGTTGATAAGAAGGTATGGGAAGTAGACCTTCTCGAATTCCAGCTTAATAGGCTTGATGAATTTGGAGGAGACATATGTGGCCGCTTCTTCGCCCAACTCCATTGCTTTTGCAAGATCAGTGGGACCAAATTTGACCATGACCGAATCAGTATCACCATAGATGACCTCGGCATCATGGCTGTATCCGTTGGCGATAGTGTAGCGTTTCTGAACCTCGTCTCTGGTCTTTTCAATCATCTGACGACCATAGGAAGTTGTACTCGAAGCGATAGCAAGACAGGGCAGTTTTCCAACTGTGGCACCTGTGATACCGTAAACACTGTTCGCACTGATCTTCAAGGCCAGTTGTCTACCATTCAAGACAGCTTTTTTGAATGGATCCGTTTCGACAGCCAATTCCTTTCTGGCTCGCTTTCTGGCGCCCAGCAATTCTTCAAGAATCTGTGTGAGAAGACCCTTACGGACTTTTGATGTACAGAACATATCGCCGTTTGGTGTGACAATGTAGTCTTCGTCTTTCTTGAAATTCAATTTGTCAACAGCGTTCTTGTTGAGTAGAGTTGTGTAGCACAGGTTGTGAGCCTGCATGATACTTGGGTACAGTGAAGCAAAATCGAGGGTGGCGATGGGCACGTCGTAGTAGCCTCTGGTAGGTTCAATGACCGTGGCACCTTCGTACTGTTCCTCTGTTCCTTCGCTGCGGAGGTTGGGAATGACGAGTTGCTGCTCCAAGGCTTTTCGGAAAAGCTGACTGATGAATTTGACTTGCTGACCACGAGAGAGAAGGTAGTTGAACGGCACACCCGTAACTCTGGCCATCTCTGTGTAGTTGACGAGACACATCAGCTTTTCCATAAGACGTTGTGGAAGGTAGGCATCCTTCAAACAATAGACTGCCAGTCTTCGCCGTGATTCTGGAGTGCCGTTGAAGAGCTCAGTGATCATAGTGTGATGTACATCTTCCTTCTGTTCATTCAAAAAGTGTGCACAAACCGAGTTCAATGTGTAACTTCGAAGTTGATGGTCCCTCTGAATCAGTTGGAGGAGATCGAGCTGCAGACGTCCGTTGGTGTTGGTTGCCTTCGTGTCTCTGTTGCCCATCTGCTTGCTCGAGAAGTTGGTGTCCTTCGCGACGGACTGAACGTTCCGCAATCTTGACCAAAAGGGGAACTTTCCAACCTTGAGATGCTTCGCTCTGTCCAGTAGATATGGGAAGTCGAAGTTTGAGATATTGTAGCCAATGATGACATCTGGATCTACCTTCTCCAGGAAGTCTCGCCAGGCCATCAACATCTTGTCTTCATCAGCGAACTCGAAAATTTGTGTGTTCACAATCAGACTGCATGTATCTAAGCAGAAGACATTGCGCACGAAAGGCTTCTCTTCACCATATCTTGTAACGACGTTCGCGATTTGAATGACGGGATCCACATTGGCCTCTGGGAAGATACCCTTGCGACCAGCGCATTCGATATCAAACGAAAGAGTTCTGAGAGGAGCCATCTTGGCCCACTCGCCTTCGGCAGGGTGAGCGATGAGATCTCTGTAGTGACAGAAGGCTTCAATCTGGCAGTTGGAGTGTCTGTCACGAGCAGGGATCAAGGTGTATTTGGATGCAGGAGTTTCGACCCAGGACATTCCCGAGACCTGATTTTGTCAGTTGTGTTTGCTGACAAGCATATCGATGGGCAGACATACCTTTGTGTCGATCATGAAGCGGAGAACATATTGAATACTATCAAAGGTCAGGACGCCACCGTCGGCGCCTTTCCAGAGACCCTTGTAGTTGGCGCTTCCACTCTCGATAGAGGTTCTGAGCTTGTTGATGTACTTGGGGTCGGTGACGGTGATTTTGAGATAGGCAGACTTCACATTGCCTTGGAAGCCATATAAGTTCTCGCGCTGGACAATCTGGACTGAATAGATGGCAGGCTGGTGTTGGGCCAGATGAGTCTCGAGGTAGGCTTTGTAAGGCTCGCAATCGCCCCGGTCGAAGGAGGTTGGGGCAGCTATGTAGAGATAGTGCATGAAGTCGGTGACGTGCAGTAGGACTGAGTGGCCCTTCTCGGTGACACCAAACAGCTTGACGCACGTCTTTCCTCCATGGAGAGTGCCTTCCTCGGCATCGATCTGCTGGAAGCACAAGCTGTCCCTCGTCTCGTCGAAGTCGTCCAGACTCGGTCGGGCCCATTGTTGGTCTTTCTCGGCATTGTGTTGCTTGAGGTCATCAAGATCTTGTGTCAACTTCTCGAGGACTTCCTCCTCGAACTGGCTCTTCACTTGACTAGAGCCAGGGCCGCCTGGCGTCTTGAAGTTCTTGGATTGGCCATTGAGCTTCCTGCGCTTGGAAGTGCTGTCGGTTTGGATATTCTGGCGGGACGACGGTGCATCGACAAGCACACGCTTATTCGGTTGGACGTCCTTCACTTTGGCGGCAGGCATTTTGTTGATGATGACTGTCGTTGTGATGGACGGGCAGGCAAATGGCAGACAGACGCGTGACGGGCAAGCTTCCCGCGTTCGCAAGGAAGTCGCGTTTGATCAATTTCCGCCCAATTCGGTAGATGCTGACGAATGCTGACCCTCGATTAATTATTATCAGACTCCATCACTGGCCCAACTTTCTCTTCGTTCAGCGAGAATTGACATACACACAATTATCATAAGCTCGGAAACCAACAAGAAACCTCGATCCTCACAACCACTAAATCTAGCCATCGCTATCAAGACAGATCCAGCTCAAGAAACACAGTCCCCTCAATTGGCGTGTCATAATAAGATTTCCTCTCCACGAACCCCAAGTTCTTATACAATCCTCGCGCTTCCCTCATACTCCCCAAAGTGTCCAATCGCATGAATCTATATCCAATTCTCTTCGCCTCCTCGATGACCTGCTTTACCAACGCCTTTCCAAGTGCGGATCCACGACCTTCAGGTGCTACATACAATCGCTTCATCTCGCACACGCCTTTGATATCTAAGGGCCGTAGACCAACGCAGCCAATTGCTTTGTTCGTGTCTTTACGGCGCGTGAGCAGAAGGGCACCGCTTGGTGGTCCGTATTTCCCGGGGAGGTCTGAGAGTTCGGTGCTGAAATTCTGGAAAGAGAGGTCGATATTGAGGGATTGTGCGTAGGCTTCGAAGAGTGATGCGACATCTATGAGGTCTTCTGGAGATGTGGCAGGCTGGATAAAGAAGGTGTTATGAGCTTCGTGAGGCAGGGCGGCCTGCCGATTCGAGGTCTCGACAGATAACATGACTATTGAAACAGACAGGTACAATTCTTCTCGAAAATGCCCGTTGTTTCAATTCGGCAGCGTCACTCAAAGCTTTGTAAGATTTGTTCCTGAACAGAAGTTCGGGTTGTTGTAGGCTGGAAGAGTTGAAGGTCGATGAATCACATCCGTTGGTTCATCGCGGGGAAGACGTGATTACTATGCCACCAATACATACTTTAATATGAAAGAACATAAGATCAAAAACAAATGAAATCTAAACTATGCTATCATTGACAAACCAAAAGCCTGCTTAGCTATCCTTTCCTCAAACACTAGATCCCTGGTATGCATTCTGAGCCACGAGCTTTTCCTCCTCCGATTGTTCCAGAGAGCGACGGTTCTTCAGCTTCTTGGTGGCTCTGAGAAGTCTGCCAGGGTGTACAATGACGAACGCCCACATCAAGCCTGCCATCAACGCCGAGTCGAAGATGTAGAGGTAAACCTCTGTGTGGCCGGTGGGGCCATTCGGGCCCTCGACGTATTCAGCGACGCGGAAGATGTTTCTGACAAGTACCAGAACACTTGTTGCGTATATGATGCGCAAATGTCTTACCCAATGCACAGTGTGGTGCACTGAGATGGTGGTAGGGCGGGCATTAATCCGTCTGTGGAAGACAAGAGCCACGATGAGGAAGTATGCGAAGATGACGAGTTGGAGGACCAAGCCGATGATCGTCACCGTACGTCCGTTCTGCTGCACTGACAACGAGGTTGTACATTGCATGCCGATACCACCCATCTGAACAATAAAGCAGATGATGTCAAAGATCACAAAAATCTTTGATAGCCAGCGTGGACGGATGAGAGTGTGGTCCTCATCAGAGTCCAGAGCAACGATGACTCTGCCGAGTGTCATATACATCGTTGCAGCAAGGAAGATCGGTGCCGGTGTCAGCAAGAGAGCCTGTAGCACATATGCCTTGAAGTTGTTCTGATCGCTGTGTCCCCAGAAACGACCATATAGACCTCCGACCTCCATGATGCCACCTAGGATCATCGGAATGAAGAAACATTGTCGTAATTTTGGAAGATAGAAGATGTGAGCAACGGTAGCTACACCGAATATTCCCATAAAGGCACCAGCAGCGGCTGCACTGGGTGTGTATGCATATAAGATAAGGTTGTTCGGGTCGATGTTGCCTGGAGCGAGAGCCATGTCGTCTGAGTGATCGCGATTGAGCTGGAAAGAAGCAAGAATTGATATGTCGATGTGTACGGAGAAAAGGTGAAGCAGCGTAATTAAATTGATTCAGCCAGTCGATAATGATTTCCAGATGAAGTTGTGGTGTAAGGTCATGAGAAGGGATCCATGCTCTTATATGTCTCCTCCAGGCGTTTCCGTGTACCATACGCAGAGGTAGCGGCTGTGCAAACGATCATCATACTGGCGACCAATGAACACTGAGACAACTTCTCGCGGTATGCGCAATCACGACGAAAATAATATGAAGCGTTGTGGAAGACCTCAAAGCCCGTATTCAGGTCCGTATGGTACAAGGGCGCAGGCTCAACGCACGGCTGCGACTGCCGAGATTAGGACGCCCTGTCTCCGTCACCCTCCCTATCAAACCATGACCAGAAAAGTCCTGAGAGTTTACATTCTTCTGCAAACTATAATTCAGCCCAATGAAAAGGCTTGCTTTTGATCAGTATCTTTTTCACTCAAGCCCTATCAACGTTGAATTTCGGTTGCTTTGCTTGACCGATGCCTGAAGGGGGCGGCAAAACTGTGGGCGTCGCTATCCATTTCGTCACGGTCTCTGCCCTTATCCTCAGTTGAACATTTCCTCTTCCTAAAACTTCGACCTTGGCAGGTACCGTATCCCACATTTCGGACATGCACAATGAGAGGCGGACCTGTTGGAGAGCGGCAAAGGAGGACACATAAGAAGAGTCGCGCGGGCTGCGACAATTGTAAAAGAAGGCACTACAAGGTCTCATTACCTCAAATGTTCCGTTGGTCGTAGCTAATTTGAGCGAAGTGTGATGAAGGAAAGCCCTCATGTGGTGGGTGTACCAAGAGAAAGGTCGATTGCAGCTTCGCGATAGCTCAGAGCCCCGGTTCAGATGTGTCTGTCAATACTAAAGTGTTCAACGCCATCTCACACAATATCACCGAACACAATGGGGATCCAGTATCACCGTTGCCTATGGCAGACCTCGAACTGTATCATCAGGGTCTGACAAGGACTCAATACACCATTACACCAGATGCAGACCCGAGCAAGGAAGACAGCGAGCTTCCTCTTCGATTTCCTTATTTGATGCACTCAAACCTAGCCTTAGCGGCACTACATCTCTACTCCGAGCAGCCTGATCGACTAGAACTGTTGTCCAGAGCAGCTGCCCATCAACACGCTGCACTGTCTCAAGTACGGCCTCACATCATCGACGTGACGGCCGAACACAGTCAAGCGATACTAGGATTCGCTGCCGCCACTTCAATATTTGCTCTTGCCGAACCTGCTTACGATCCACGAGGTCTTGGGCTGGTCCGTGACCCAGTCGATGAAGTACTCAATTCTTTCCATCTTGGCAGAGGCATCAAAACTATCCTGATGCAAAAATGGGATGTGCTCCAGCACAAAGACTCTATCAAAAAGGTCGCCGTTCTCCCAGACTACACTGCACTCAAACCCACACTGGAGGACAAATATCCTGCATACCGAGTTCTTAGAGACGTTATAACGCAACACTGTCAAGGCGACGAAGCAGCTTCTTGCCTGGAGGCTGCTGAGGTCCTGTTCTTCTACATGGCTATCATGGAGACACATCAACAAGCTGTTCCAGGACCTATGTATATTCAAATGTGGCCCCTGCACGTCAGTACTCTCTTCCTCAACATGCTCGCGGACCGGACTCCTATAGCCCTTTTGGTTTTGGGTCACTATGCTGCGCTCATGAGATTGAGATCAAATACATGGTGGCTAGAACGATGGCCCTCAGCCATTATCCAACATGTTGCTTCTGCCCTGGATCCTGCTTTGGCTACCCACCTTGATTGGCCCAGACACAAGATTCTTCAGCTGGATCAGGCATTTCCATCTCCTGTAGAGTTGAATATCACCTGATCAAGTCATCCAGAGCTCTTTGTATATCTCCTAGATCATCTAGCAATCGGTCACCACAGCACCGCACCGTGTCGCTCCTGGGTAACATATACACATACAGTCGCTTCTCCTAAAGTTGTAGTAGAGCGAAGGTATTCTCAGGGCCGAGGTTGGCAGTATCCAACCAATTATTATTCAGCGGACATAAGCACACCCCATACTCGAGTCAATCGGTATCTGTGTCATATGGATCTTCACAGCGCGGACTACACAATGCTTTCCATGGTCAAACTCCACCATATCTCATTCGTGAGACTGGTGTCATTGGATACTGCGAGATCCTTTCGGTAACAAGGCTTCTCTTGACATGAAGTCGATAGAAGCCTCCCGTAACAACACCGACCACAACCTGATAAGTTTCGTGCAGGCATCGAGTCTCTCAGCTACCGCATTGTTCACGTCTGGGTTCAGCAAAATCTGCCTCCACTCGGCGAAGTGTAGGACGATTCCGGGTGACGCAGAAGCGTCAGGCCACAAGACAAGACAACATAAGTTTTGAAGAAAGCGACAATCGACAGGGAATCATCGTTTCCTCCGCCATATCCTCACGGTGTAATCATGGTGATTCAAGCGGCATTCACATGCCCCAGAAAGCTGGCAATCGTAGTAGCCCAAGGACTGGGCCATCGTTCGGATGTACCCCAGCGATTCCATCAGTCATGATTAACATTGCACCGTCCACATGTCACGCAACTGGAGGCGCCGACAGATTGACTCACATTCACAGAAGTCGGCGTGAACGACGTATGTATCAACTGGGCGGTCAACAGGCATTACTCGTAAAGCCGACGAGTCGTTTGACAGGCCCAGGCACTTTCGCTTCGAGCGGGCCGTCCGCGGTTCGAGTGTTTACACGGTGACGTCGATATAAACGAACCTCAGCTCTTTAGCTGACCTTTGTGTCTCCTGGGGCGTATTGGCAAGCGATGTTTTGCTTCACCATGATTTCAGAATGGCTTTTTTGACCACTTGCGGCTGACGACCCACAAAGTGTCTGGAGAGCCGGCAAGCCCCAACCGTTCTGACTGAACGGATCGGCAAGACGGTCGGTTTCTAGAAGGTCTTGGATGCCTGAAGGACATACACTTGGAAGCAGCGTCAGCCTTGGGGCTGCGTAATGGATGTGAAGGTGCGACAAGAGGGCTGAATCTAAGTGACGAGATCACCGATGGGCCTTTTCGACATGGCTGAGTTGTCGGCAGTAGAATGGTGGGAGAATGTTCTAGCGTTGGTTTGATTGCAGAAGGATAGGACTTGACACCACGCGTTTGGGCTTCTTTATCCGGCACCGACGCACCTTGACTTGAGCACAAAGAGGACCTGACCTGAACGTATTGGAGGCGCCTGTGTAAAGCTGAAAACGATTCACGCAGACAGGACACGCACTGGCGGCCATGCATTGGTTGATCTCAAAGTCTCTCCCAAATCCGCATACTCTCGTGTTCATGACTTAGCAACGTAGAATCAGCGACGAAGACTCGTAGGACGCCAGACAAGAAGAGCTAGTGGGCTTGGTATAAGATGTCCACAGAGCGTGGTGTTTCATCTTCCCGCCCGAACGCTCCTTCCGAAATGCGAGACCAATCTTCCGCACGGCATGACATATTGTATGTCGAAACACAGCAGGCGGCGTAACCATCGATTGTGGTTTAGCTCGGATACTGAATCGTGGAACAGATCAGATCGAAAAGTATACTCAGACCTCGAGGTACCTTTCTGGTGTTCTGAGACTTGGAAGAACCTTCCAAATGTACAAAAAGCGACGCCGCGGGTATATGAAGCAAAAATAGAAAGCCTACCAAAATCTCGTGTCCATGATTCATTCAGAACCAGCCCATTATTCACAAAGGATCTACTATCTCTTGTAGACAACATGGGCATGCAGTCAAGCATGCGAAGCACTTGTACGACGCAAGGTCGGCTTGGTATCCTGGGGGAGTAAGTTAGTAACCTCAGTTAATATATTGTTGCACGCAGATCCAGCGACCCTGGTTATCAAGGATGTTGGAGGGTTCAGCCGGGATGCCGGACGATAAAGCTCCGATGTCTCTGCGGCTCGCCACGCTAGTGTTTTGCCCCGACCGTTGGCACACTCGAGCTTCCTTAGTGGGTCGGACGTTGACGGCTCGTGCATGCTGGCGGCGGGTGTTCCTGAATGGTGCCTGCGTTTTCTTCAAGGATCGTCAAGCCACGAGAACAGGGGTCAGGGGGCCAAGACAAAACACTTGCCGATCAGGTCAGTGAGGAAGAGCATCAACACTGGCCGGCAGAGCACGGCGCTTCATGACGTGACGTCGGTTCAGCGTGCAGAGAGGGGGACTTTGAGGGAGAGCTAAGACAAGAATGGTGATACGGCCGATAAGCAATCGAGGCATCGACCGCGATTGAGAGAGATAGCCGAACGTCGACGCAGCATGTGTGACCAAGAGTCAGACTGACAGGCTCGTATGGACTGCATGTGGACGTTGCGTCTAGATGGCTGTTTTGAAGGACATGCCTGTTGATGCAGTGTTTGCCAGGACATAAGGAGGTGTTCTAGTTGTGGTTCTTTTTTGGGATGCTCGGTACAGGCCTAGTTGTGCCGTAGACGCGGTCGAGAGCAGCCAAAGTAGAAGACACAGACACGAGAGTGGGCTGCTCGCAGACAGACTAGTAGGGCACGGGGATGTGGGCGCGAGTTGGTCGCCAAGGTAGCGAGGTGCCGACCGAGTCGCGGAGGGGATAAGTTAACCTACGGCAGGATATATTATTGGCTGCATGCAGGGCAAGCAGTCTCGCGACATCTGCGACTGGTATTGGTAGAAAGGCGGGCGAGAGAATGACGGATAGCGGCGGCGGCAGCAGCAGCAGCAACAGCAGCGTCAGCAGCTATTTACAGGCGGCGGTGGATCGGAGGAAGAGTTCGTGTGCCTGAAGCCTGCGACGCACGTTTGTTTGGCTTTTTCGCAAGGCACAGTCTTGATAAGTGCGATAGCAACAGCTGGACACGCGGTTTATGAGAGGTCGACAACAACAGTGATCCAACGCCAATGACGGCACAGAAGAGCATGACTTGGTCACTTCGGTCGGGCGATTGGGAGAAGTCAGAAAACAGACGAGCGGGCGTGGAAGGTCGCAGCCAGAAGCGGCATGGTCGGGGTGGGTCGTGCCTGCCTCGTGCGTTTCAAACGTGATTCGCGCGGGCGCCTGTGCTTGTGCTTGACTTTGATCCGACTCGTCGAGGAAGCCGTCAGTCTCAAAGGGGGGAGGGCTCGCTGTGTTTCGTCTGCCCAAAGCACCGTCGTCTTTATCCTCAGCTTTCCCTTTGCAACATCTCGCTTTTCCCTTTCTATTGCTCCTGTGCGCCGCTCCATCACTCCCTTACGCTGCGGCCTAATTCTATCCTTCTTTCTCTGCTTCTTAGCTCTGTTACCCGCTGCTTTGGCCAGTTCCTACAGACCGTCACTCCTTCCGGCTGTCAAATCCTTCGTCTTCTTTCCAACAACAGCCTCCTTGCTTCTTTCCTAATCCGATTCTTTGACCCTCGTGCTTGACTCCCAGCTGTTGCTCTCGGCATTGTCTCGATTGAGCACACGGATTGACACGCAGACAAAGACTTCCGAACAAGACTCAGCCTCGGCCTAAACCGCCTGCTTCTTTGACACTGTTCAGCTGCATCTGCCATTGGCGGCCTATAATCGACATTGTCCACAAATCCATCCTTTAACCTTCTATAATCACCAATCTATCCACCATGGACTCCAAGGATATGAGCTCAATGGACTCGGCGTCCCCCGGCACTCCCTCGCCCGCGACTCCCCTGACCGCAAGCGGTTCTTCCTCAAGAAGGCCGCCGCGCAAGAGCACCCTTACTCAACAACAAAAGAACCAGAAGAGACAACGCGCCACTCAAGATCAGCTCATCACTCTGGAAATCGAGTTCAACAAGAACCCTACCCCTACTGCCGCTGTCCGTGAAAGGATCGCAGACGAAATCAACATGACTGAGAGATCAGTGCAAATTTGGTTCCAGAACAGGTAAACCCCCTCACCAAAACAATGGTTTAGTTCGCCCAACTAACACCATGATAGACGTGCCAAGATCAAGAACATCGCGAGAAAAAGCATTGAGAACGGTGAAGACTGCGAGAGCATTCCGGAATCAATGCGTCGCCATCTTGCCATGCAAGCGCTCGAGTCTGGCAAGGGTTTCTTCCCTAATCTGATGGGTCCCGGCGGCAATGGTTACGCATACACTCCTGGCACTATGAGCCTCAATGCCGATGCAAGTTCTGGCAAAGTTGGTATGATTGAAGATGATGCGTCGTTTTCATGGCTCTAGCTAACCTGTACACAGTCATCCAACACTTTGCATGCCGCTCGCTTTCGATCGGATCCTGGCGCAGAGTCGGCCAGAGTCAAATGGACTTGATCATCTTCTACTCTCCCGAAAAGGCTTGCGTTACTTACTACATCAACAACGATTCAGCCGGCTACAAGATCGAATATCCTTTCGCTTGGATCAAGAACATCAATCTCGTTCAGGGTGAGATCACAAGTGCTGCAGAGGGTGCTTCGCAAAGACTGGGCGCACTGGTAGTCGAACTGGTCCGTCCTCCCAAGTTCTACATGGACAGCTCGGGCAGCGGCGGTTTCTACGAATGCGGTGACTTCACCGAGGACCAGCAAGCCAGCAAGGTCATGGTTCACCAGCTTGGTGGCCCCTCCAAGGCTCTCAGCGGTCAATTGGCTAAGCTTGTGTCTCTGGACTCTTTCCAGAACCGCCACACAATGCTCGACCCCACCCACTTTGCCATGACTGCTGCCTCGGCTCCTGTCTCGCCTGTCAACTTCAGACCTGCAAGTCAGCCTAACCACTTGGTACACCCCCATTCGGGCGTCTTCCAGGATTCTGCCATGGGTCTCATGGGCCCTCCTGCCCCTCGTGGTCACAAGAGACAACGCAGTCGTTCCGTTCCTGCTGCCATCGACCTTTCGATGCTCAGAAACAACCCTATGCCTTCATTCCTCATCCAGCATGAGTCCAACACTCCTGCCCAGCCTCTGCAAGACAACGCCATTTTCGCTCCCCAGCCCCAACACCACCATGGATTTTCCACAGGCATGGGCCCTAACAACCTCAGCATCGATACTTCTGCTGGTTATGGCATGGACTTTAGACAATTTGCCGGTCCCATGTCTGCCACTACCCTTAATTCTCCCAGCGATTTCGGCACTCCCGGCTTCTTCAACCCTGGTCCTACTAGCGACATGATGGCACACTCCAACCTCAACACCCCTTACTCGAGCTCATTCCTCTCTGTTGACCCATCAGCTATGATTGGTACTAGCAACACACCCGTTTCTTGCCTCAGCGGAGGTGATCCTGTCATTGCTGATCAATCGCCGCCCCTTAACGGTCTTGGCCGCAATCAGTCAGACGACATCTTTAGCACGCCCGGAGGCGACAACGGCTTGAACGACGATGCACTTTGTCTTTCATCCGATGTTTACAACAAGTCAATGGGCATGGGCTTCCACAGCCCTCTTCCCGACGAGCACATGGGTTTCGACTCATCCCTCTCAGATGCTCACTACGACTACAACTCGCCAATTCCTGCAAACAAGATGAACTTGCCTTTCCGCATGCCAAACGAGACACCCATGCACCAACAGTCGCCTAATCCCGCGCAATTGGCCATGCACCAAGACTCTGCTATTGCTTTCCAGTCGCCTACTCACATGGGTCACGGTGACCATGGCCACAACCTCTACCAGACACCAAAGGTCAACGGCGCTGGCATGTTCCAGGACAGCAAGATGTATCAATCGCCCGCACAGATGCACGATTCAAACTTCTCGACGCCTGCTCACCATCACTCGCATCTTCAGAACCATGACGTATACCACAGCCCTAGCATGGGTGCTAATGATCATCACAACCAACATAATGAGGAGATCGATATGTCGAGTTTTGTGCAGTACGGCACTATCGATCCCGCCAGCTTGTAAGATGTCTTTCGGACTACAGCCTGCTGGCGGGTTGAGCATCACACTCTACAAGCGGTCAGAGAGGCAACAAAAGCAACAGCCACAGACCGGCTACGAACTACATGAGCGAGTGCAAAGCTCCAGGCTTTCACTACCGGTGTTCGCCGGATAATCTTTGATTTCATTTATCTCTTTATCTTCGCAATTTTCTTGAGTCAGGCTATTTGGACCAGGTGGACATGTTTTGGTTCGGTTGGGGAGTTGTCCTTCATCTTTCGCTTTTTTCGATTCTTGTTATACCCCATCTTTTTCCCCTGTCGATTTATGGTTTGCGTCGCTTAAAAGCATTGCTCGTTCAAAACCAGCTTTCACAACACCTTTTCTGATCTTTACTCTCCATCCTTCTTCAACCTTTTTTCTTTGAGCATCGAATTCAATCGGAGGTTCGATCACACTTTCCGTTCTAGTGTCTAAAACACCGCTGGCATTGGCATATCGATCTCGATCTCGACAGCTGTTGGACCGCTTGATTCGAGCGAACGGAGGCAAACGCTCGCCGTCCCCCTTAAACGAACGATAAGGGGGCGGAAGAAGACGTTATGCACATCCGTTACGACACTCGGGTGGCCTTGTTCTTCGAGGTTGAGGATCCTGATGACGCTTCTTGCTTCTATTTGTTTCCTTGTTTTGTTTTCTTTGTTTATCCTTTTCCTTTGTTTTAGTGTGGCTGAATTCGGGAGAGGTGGTCTAGCCAGGTCGGCGGTTCTCTCGATTAGGCGTTTCGATGTAGTCGTAGTCTTTCTAGCATATGCAGAGAGAGTTGCATCCCCTCATCCACGGCAAAGGCTGGGTTCCTCCGTAGAGTTGAGGTGTGTTGATCCTCCAAAATCCCAAAATATCTGTTTACCCATCACATCATCTTCCCAAACCTTCCTCATCGGTGCTTGCTCCGCGGTTCGGACTTGTTGCGAGAAAGGGGTGACGGTCTCTAGAAACGGGTTTGCGGGTAAGGTGTGCTCTGTGCGCGTTATCCGGTACGCTGGTCTGGGTGGAGTTTCAGGGGTACAACGGCTTTTGTGCGAGAGCGAAGGAGTATAAAACCGTCTACCGACTATTTTTTGGTGGCTTTCTTTGGCACTAGTCAGACCAAGGACCGTGTATTTGGAAGGCCGGGAAGTATGCATGACCGACTGCAAGGGTACATCATTGAGGTACCATATTCGATAGCATTTGTTTGTTGATAGTGTGCTTGGTCACTGGTTTTGCAGGAGCTGGATCTTGCCTGTCCTTTCTCAAGGCTGGATTTGTTCGAATTGTCTTTGATTCCTCTGGCTCTTGTTATACGGTGCTTGACTTTAGTATAGTTGCCATCAACCAACTACCGCTCATCCACCATTTTTATAGAATTTTTGATATAAAAGCTCCTTGTTACTTTGGATAGCAGGGAACTAATGTCGACATCATTAGCATCTGTTCTACATTTCTGCGTTCCTGCACCTGCCCGTCTAACCCTTGTGGTTCCTCGAACCCTCACATCCGGTGGGTAGACATGGCGATGGTCTTCTTAAACTACCATGCGAACGGATCTGGCAAAAATGTATCGATCTGGTACACTCAAACATGGACATGTTTCGAAGATCCATGAGGCTGCTTCTCACAGGCTGTGGTTATCCTTTTTACTACATATCGGTTTGTCCTTCTCATGCGTAAATCCGAGGTGAGAGGAATCCGCTATGGATACTAGCATTTGTACTCTTACTTGTATGCCATCTCGTCGTTATGCAGCAACAAGAATTTGCGAGTAACAGAGTATGAGATTGTGTTTCTTCTATTGTTGCCAGTCCCAGACCAAGGTTCTACAAGGTAAGTAATCGTCCAAATTATGAGGTTTGTCGATGTACGTCAAATTCGGTGTAACGAGACATGATTTGCCCTAAGATGTAGTTGACGCATTGGTTCGATCGAGGTATGTTCCCAGTGTGCTCTGTTACAAGAACGGCAAGAAGAAAGCAAGAGGGGCTGAGGACAGAATAGATGTAAAGAGATGTGTGTATATGCGGATGATGTACGCCAGTTCGCTATGCCGCCAAATTTAGAAAAAAAGAAAGATGAAAAAGTAGAAGGAGATGCGAGATATGGCGTTCGATCCAAGGAGCAGCAGATGGACAACATGGGAGGGATCCAGAAGGAGAGCGGATACCTTCTGCATCCGCTGTCCTTACCAATCGATAGCCCAAGTCCCTGCCGTTTTCCAGAACTCCTCAAGCACCTGCCTTAAAGCAACATTCGGCCGCAAATCTTTAGCCGTCAAAGGTTCTCTCGTCAACGGATCCGTAGGATTGTTCTTCAAATGCTCCAACAAAGTCGCTCTCTCATAACTATGCCCCGTCCTCGTAATCACAGGGTCATGCATGATCTCGAAACTGATAGTATCCACCAGATAATCAGGAACCTCTCTTGGTTGATGGTTCTCAGGATCCGCCAAAGCAAAGACAGTTTTCAACTCGTCGATCTTCTTTTGATGTGTTTCCAAGATGTCTTGTCTGCGTTCTTGGGCTTCGATGACACCGATATTGGATGCTGAGAGGGAAGACTCAATTTGTTGGAGATCGCTGCGTTTGTTGAGTTCGAGGGATTCTTCCAGTTCGGCTAGGATATCGCCTCTTTGACGTCTACGTTGTCGTTCTCTGGCTGCGAATTTCTCTTTTTTGCATTTGAGGACGAGTTCGGAGAGGGAGGGAAGGGCAGCAGTGGCCTTTGTTGCTTCGACGGGGGGAGGATGCATGGCTTGGTTGTAGGCGGTCAAGGCGGAGGAAAGGGCTTCATTGGGATGGTGGAGAGCCAGTTGGGCCTGGGCGAGGTAGAAGAAGGACTTGAAGTTATAGCCAGGCGGTGGTGTTAGACTGATGCTATGGAGACAGTCGTCGATGACGCCCTGCCATCTTTGGAGACGGATGCGAGCGAGTGCGCGGTTGGTGAAGAGTAGAGGGTTGCGAGAGTACTTTGTTATTGCAGCCGTATATTGTTCCTCAGCTGCTGCGTAGTCGCCTGCCTTGAATAGATCGTTGCCCTGCTGCTTGAGCTTCTCGGCCAGGTGCGCCATATTGGATATCCAGACGGCGTCAAACCAGATTACCGTAGATTCTTAAGAATAGGCATGCGCGACAACTTGCAGAGGAACAGTTGTCTAGTTGCTAAGTCGCTGTCGCATCTAGACATGACCCTTCGAAGGTTCTGGACGAAAGCGGCAATGATATGTCATCGGATCTTATCCCCGAAAGCCGCATGCCGCACGCGACAGCGCACGGACGAATTCTCTATACCAATGAACGCATCGGGCATCACCCAAATCATGTCGACTTTGTCGGAAAACCAACTATTGACGGGAAGATCATTGATTGAACACATCATGAGAGCAACAGTGGTATAAAAGCAGAATCTGAATATTGTCTGCCTGGTCTATCTTTCATCAATGTCATGGTCGTTATTCGTTCATCTGGCCCAGGCACGGCTGCCTTGCAGTCTAGCAAACCGAGAGTATCGTCACCCTGCCTAATCGATTTGTTTGTTCTAATCTGAAATCATCGTTGATGATATCAAACTCAAGTGCCTTTGCCCTTGCTTTCTGTAACACTCGCTCAATCCACCTCAATGCCTTCAGAATCAGAGGTTTGCTCAGACATCTCGCTGTCACCCTCTGAACTCGATTCCCTTCTCTTCTCACGCTTGAATGTGGCAGCCTCCTCGGCGAGTAGCTCCGTCACCTCAGTGTTCGTGTGAGTGCCAACAGGAGACTCGCCCTTCATACAACCAAATCGGACTCTCTTCTTGGGTGTCATGAGAGGGCTGATGGTCTCAAAGTTCTTCATCTTGTAGATGGAGGAGTGTGAGAAATGCTTGCGGACGCTGGTCTTCAGACAGCCAAAGCGGACACGCTTCTTAGGTGGGCTAGGCGATGGAGATGGATGTGTGGCTTCTGCTGTGTCGATGTCGATGACTTCGTCACTGAAGCTGACGCGCTGGTTCTGGATGCGCTCAGGAACTTCAATTTCGACGATGCTGACTTTGCTGTTGAACCGGACGCCTCTGACCTTGGCTTTCTGCTTGTGTTTGGTTGATGTGATGGGTTCGAGTGCGTCTGAGAGATCAGAAAGGTCGATGGATGATGACATGCTGACGGAATGGCTGATGAAGTTGGGTGTGGTGGAGTTGCGTGCGTCCTGGATGTGTTGAAGGATGGCAGGTAGTAGAAGTTGTCTGCGACGACCGCTGCTTGGCGAACGAGCACGCTGAAGACTGATGTTGGGTGCCATTGGCTTTGTGACTCAAAAATGTGGTACGTGATAGCAAGCGTTGGCGTGTGGTGAATGGTGGATCAATGCTCGGACTGTTCAAACAACGAATGAAGTGGTAAAAGGTAAGAAGGAAGCTGGAGCGCGCATTATATGCTTTTGCGTGAATAAGTAAACCGACAATAACAGGATGCTGCTAGTCGAGTGTGACAATAAAAGGTAATGCCGATGTAATCGAAAGTGAAGGTCCACCAAGGCTGGCCATTCACTCATTGGCTGCAAATCGGTCAGCCGAACAGCCTCAGCAAATCAGAATCCACTCCTCGTCGATGAGATCACATTTCGGTCGCGGCGAAGATGACTGGAGCAAGAAACATCACAAGCTGGTTTAGGTCGTTTGCGTGCTTCTGCCTTGCCATGTTCGTTACACTGCCCCTGGTTTGACCTCATGGCCCCTCCCCCACGGCTGTCACCTCACGAGAGACACAGACGTGAATCAGAAAGGGGAACATGACAGGAGAATAACTTTGAAAAGCTACAGAGCACACGTTGAGTGAAGGTTGTGCTGCACCTGAATAAATCTGTTTGTTTCCGTTAACGAACCATGTCCTGTTCTACCGCAGCAACTACTTACAAGGTATTATACAATATTAGTGACTTGCATGAACTGCCCAACAAATTCAATCTCATCGCTCTCACTTCACTGAGCGCGGCTTCAGCTCGTCACGGCTTCAGCCTCAGTTCGCATCCAACGATCTCGATCTCATACACTGCCACCTGCTCATGCGAAACCAAGAGCTACCCAGCTTGCACCAGCAGCGTACAGTGTACTATCTGCAAACGTCTTCAACGACCAACCGAATCCTTGTGTATCGATGTCATTTACGTCAACAGAGACTCGCAAGTCTGCGTTGCCCGCCATATCAATGTAGTTCAAGGCGCACAAAATCGTAGGAGCAGGTCTATGCGATTTGAACACACCCTCCTCAAACTTGACTTGCGATTTCGTCTCAGGGATTGGATTACTCCAGCTTCTGACGTCTCCTGTGCTGAAGCTGCCTGCTTGTACGTAGCGTTTGCGCTTTGGAAAGGCGATCCAGCACATCGCACCTCCATACAGAAGGCTGTCCCCCCACGTATCGATATGTGCCGTGAAGCCTTTGCGGGTGATGTTGGTTGCGTAAGCCCTTATACGGTAATTTCGGTCGCCACTGGCCATATCGATTCGGTTGAGCCAACAGATGACCTCGCAGTCGTCCTTGAAGGCCTGAGGAAAGACGAATTCTCGCGAGTTCTCCTGTTGTGCCCCCCTCTTACTCGCTGCGCTGTTCGCGGGTAAATCGTGTGTGTCGAATTGGCCGAACAGGCAGTCTTTGGCGTAGGCCTTGTGCTCAATCCATGTCGCGCTTGCCGAGTAGAGCAGCGATCTTTCGCCCCAGGTTTCCAGCGTTATACGGAACGAGTCTGTGGTTATTTTGTCGGCGACCAGATTCGCTCTGACTGGTGCTTCACAGGACAGGTCGAGTGATCGAAATCCTGCTGCGAGGTTCGGCGGCTCCTTGTAGTGGTTGCGTGGTAAAGAGACCATCCGTGACGTTGACTTGCAAGGCTTCGATCGTGGTCGCACTTCTTCCGTTGTGAAGATGCCCGTATCCGGACCAGGAGTGTCAAGGTGTACCATGATGGAGGATGTCGGTCGTCTGAGATCGCAAAGGAAGGGATAACTTCGCAAGATCCAAATGTTGCAAAGGACAAGACGCGTTTGAAACCGCGGCCGACTCGGACGACATGCTGACGCCTTACCCACCACTGACCTTAACGACTAAACCTAAACCGCTGCGGTTTCAACTCCCAATGAGATCGTTGTGCATGGAGGACGAGCTGTATTGGACGATCTGCAAGACGATCTGCTTGCTTCGGCAATACTTGCTTTTGCCCAATCTGACGTCAAAATTCAGGTGGCTGGTTCAGGATCTTGGAAATGATCAAGAGACGGGAAGACGAGATATGCACAAACAGCAAGGAAGAAACAACCACTGGTGGCCTTGTTTCGTACCCAGTTTGGACTTCGTCACGCCTGCTCTTCTGAAGCGATGGTATAGAGATGGGCGTGTAAGTATGCACGAGTTTCGTGGGGTTTGAGTGGTGTCGCGACAGTGTCGAGCGGCCGATCTCCAGACAAGACTGTGTTTGTCAGAAGGACCGAACACTTCTACAGTTACATGCATGCAGTATGACAGACTTTGGCATGCGAGAGGACGGGAAGACGCAGGCTGGAGTTGTGGATCAAGAAATGAAGTCGAAGAAAGCAAGGTTTCCGCAAAAGCTATTATGGTATACCGTTGACCGCTCCCGAAACCCAAACCCAGAAATGAAATAGCGGACCATCAAGATCGCATCGTGTTACTCGTGAAAAGAAGACAAACTCGACAGCTGTGATCACTTCTTCTCCTCCTTCTTGCCGCCGAAGAAGCTTCCCACGTAGCTGCCTGCGCCCTTTGCGCCCTCGGTAACTTTGCTGGCACCGGCCTGAGCACTGGAACCCATTGCACCAGCGTAGCTACCGCTGTCGTCCTTGCCTCCTCTCTCGGCGCGGTTGATGCCCTCCTTGGAGACATGGTCACCAACGGGTTGTAGAAGTCCACCTTGCCCGACTTGACCGGCTGCGAGGTTGTTCACGCCATCTTGGAGGTTGTCGACTTGTTCGTTGCCAGTAAGCTTGGTCTTGCTGAGCTGGTCTATAAGATATGGTTAGCATGGAAGTCCAACATGCGGCGAGTGAGTCTGCCATACCTTTGGTAGCGTATGAGGCCTTGTTGTCCTTGGTGAAGTAGTAAAGAACATTGTCCTCGATCCAAGGCATGTAGTTCTCGTACTGCTGGTTGTATTGCTTCTTTGTCCACTCCATTTTTTGTTGTTGTAGATGTGTGGGTTTGGTCTGAAAAACTGGTATTTGCTTATAAAGTGCGATGAGGTGAAAAGTGACTGAGGCAGGGAAAAGGCAAGAGTCGAGATGTTTTCTGTTCTTGTATCACAGGTCTCGAGATCGATCACACACCCATGCAAACTGATACCAACTCTTTCACATGCTCTGCCGCTCCATGCACAGTGACGTGGGTTGTGGTGCGTCACACTACGCTCAGCCACCAAGAAATCTGGGCTGGTCGCTCATCATCTTGGAGGTCCGCTGTGGCACACTGGCATTTGAGAACTCACGAATCGGCAACTTCTGACGTGTCACAAAATTCTGAAGAATACTGGATGCAAGAAAGGTAGCCATCTGTTCGTGGCTAGTTGAAAGTTTTACATGAGACGCAGCCTTGCTGGCGCAAAAAGCAGTCCAAGCCCTATGTATGTGTGTCTATCTAGAAAAGAACAAGAAAGAGAAAAAAAGTCGTAGAGAACCATGAATTCATTATTCCACGATGAGGTTGCGTCTTCTCGAAAGACTGCTCGTACGGGTGGGTTCGCTTCCAATTCGAGGGCTCAATGGCGAGTATTGTGTCAAACTTGCGATGCGGCGCCTCTTAGGCACGTACTGACTCTCTTCAAGCTGAATAGCAGCACGGCGCTCCAAAATGCGTCTCGCTGCCTCTGAATGGGAAGACGTTGACCCGTATTGACTACCCTCCCCTGGTGCTGCGTTCGCGCGTCGAGCTGCCAGAGTCTCTCGCAAGCCAGGGGAGTGTTGTACACCACCAACGAAATCTGATCTGCGTGTTGACGACTGTCTCATATGGCCCATGTCCGTCATGGCACGAGAAGGAGCGCGAGAAGGTATCTCCTGAGTAGCATCGTCTTCGACCTGAGAGTATCTCTGCATACTAGTTCCAGGGCGGTTATAACGAGCGGCATAATCGGTCTGATCGTGACTGGGTGACAGTTCCTGACCGTGATATTGATCGTTGGCTTCGAGTGGACTAGTGCTGATCGTGTTGCCCAATCCTAGGCCAAGTAGACTACTCCTCCGGCTATCGAGACGGCTCACGGATCTAGGCGGCTCAGTCCTGAGTTGAAGATCTTGCAAGCCGATACTCGATCTACGAGCGTAACGCGACGAGGGCGTCTCGGCTTGCGTGTGGGATACACTCATTGAAGGGGGCTTGACAGTAGGGCTCGTAAGGTCCGACTTGCCCTCACATAACGCGATGCAGAGATCGGTAAGATTCCTACACATATTATCGGCTTTTCTCCTGATGTGTCTATCCGAGACGGCAGCGCCATTGATCATGGAAGCAGCCGAGAACGCGGCGCCTTGAGGTGCACCACTGCCTGTCATGGCTGCAAGCGCCAGAGCGTCAGAAGCGGTTGCCTCGAGAGATTGGTAAAGCTGTGGATTGAGTACGTTCTTCGCCTTTCCGAGGGCACTGTGTAGAAGAGGGTGCAGATTAGCTGTAGACGTTCCAGAGGCATTGGCGTCGGTCGGCAGACTGCTTTGTTTTCGGGCATGCTTGGGCGAAGAGGAAATAGTAGTCGGTGCGGTTGTTGCTGTACGAGGGCGTTCAAAGGACTGATTCGTAGGGTTTGCACTCGAGGGTGAAGCCTTGCCCCCAATCTCAAGACTACGAATACGAGATTTGAGATCGTCAAGTTCGTCCCACACGGTAGAAGGGGCATTGACAGAATCTACTGATTCACTTTCTGCGTTTGAGCCTTTCCGAGCAGTCGGGGCTGGAGACATGGTGGGTGTGACGAGGCCTTGAGCAAGACGATCAGAGAGACTGGACAGATTACGAGAGCTAGTCAAGGGCTCATATGCTTTTCCGACACGGTACATGCGACGCTGTCTTGGGATGGCATCGGAGACGGCGGAGCCAGTAGGACGTTTGGAAGGGAATTTGAGGACATCGGAAGAGCCATTCCACTCGCGGGCAGCAGCCTCGAAGGACGAGGATGTGGTGGTTCCGATGGCATAGCGAGGCTTGCGCATAGAGGCACGCAGCGAGGGAGTACGAAGGTTGTTATGGTCAAGGTGGGCAGGGGTGGGCGAATGTTGGGCACGCAACTCGGCCAGTCTGGAGGCATTGAGACTCTCGTTGGAGGGAGCGCGTTCTCGCACGTTCAATGGCTTGCGCAGGGGCACTGGGACTGCATAAGCGTGGACCGAGGGCAGTTCCTACGAGTGTGGGCATACCTTTGCCATGTGTTGGATCGGGGCCGTCCATGGCGAGGCTCAAAAACAGATCGTCCGAGGGATTGACCTTCTGGCGCATCCTGGAAACACTCACCCTCCTAGTTTGGCTTCCGCTGTCATGTTCGCTAGTCGACATTTCCAGACGACGTGATCATAGGAGCATTCTTCTGCGCGCTCGTTGTTTTTCTGTGGAGGCTGCCCGCCTGAATTGCGTCTGGGACGTGTGTTTGGTTCCTCCCTGTTTTCCCTATTCTTTGTGCGCAGGTTCTTCCAGGGACAAAGTCGCGACGCGCGCAATCGATAGACAGTAGACGCAAAGGCTTGTCGAAAGGCGGTAGCGATTGGGCACGGGGTGACTAGGACGCTAGTAAGGCGCGACGGTGGTGGATAGCAGCGACAGCAGTAGCAGCGACGAGGATGGCGTGTCTAACAGTCGACTATTATGGTCATGGTTTCAGACGCGCTGAGAGCCGCTGTCAAGTATGGACGCCCACCACCCGCCCTTCCATCCGCGCCAGCCTTCGCAAACCATCAACCAGCCACAACCTAACATTTATCAATCAAGATGCTGCCAGCCTCGGAAACCCGTGCTCAGACTCGATCTGCCCTATTCCTGCCATAGCAACAGAGACCTATTGTTCTTATATCACACATCTCAAACGCGCATCTCGCTTAGGGACTCCAAATGCCATCGAGTGTCTGAGCCCTGACACGCCGACAGCTGTTTGCTGTCGCAGATCCGCATATGGTTATGCCCTGCAGCATCCTAGTAAGAAAAGGCAGTTGTCCTTAACGAGTAGTTAAGAAAAAGCAATCTGGTGCGACCGGTACGCTGGTTACCTACCGTTGGCTCACGACTCACATCATGGCCATGGCAAGCTCAAAGAGCCTCGGCGACTTGCCCGCAAGCCTCGTGTCGAATTAGAAATACATCTACGCTGCCGTTGATCTAACTCGTTACGCGGGTACACGAGACGGCTCCCAGCTCATCCTTATTATCTTGCTCCTCTGCCTAATCAATACAGTGCCGCTGTTTGCGGCAATCGGCTCAGTCGTCATTGAAGATAGATTGCAAGAATTCATTTGGCGGTTTCAAGCACTTGACGAGCTGCAAAAGTACTCGACACTTTGAAACCTAGCGCGCGCACAACAACCACTGACCAGGTGGGGCCTAAAAATAGCACCTCATCCACTGCACCCTTGGCGTCCATTCCACAGAAGCGTCCCAAACCGTTTGTGTCTGCCCGGTCCTGATCTCTCCTCTCTCTCAAGCGCGCGCAGGTCGATATTGGCCGGTTCCTGTTCCTGTTCTCTTTGTCCCTTTCTGCTTCTCCTTTGACCAAGAGTGCTGCCCTTTGTCCCCGATAATTAACGAACGCTCGCGCAACAAAGTTCCGACACCCAGAACAACCGCGCCCGGACTCGTAGCCTATAGCCTGTCTTCTTTGTTCGCACCTTCCTCCTGCACTGCTCTCGCCCTCAGCATACCCATTCGACCCTCGACACTCGATCTCGACTCTATATCGACACTGCTGCCACCTCGACTCTCCTATCTCCCCGCGACCCACCGCCGTTAGCCAGTACGGTTTCGCATCAAATTGCAGCTTCCGCGAGAAAGACAATAACTGCCGGCGCGTTGTTCACAACCGACTCTTTTCCTTTCCATCCGCCAAACTGCTCCTCGTGCAGTCCTTTAATATCACAATCCGAGTCGAATAAAAACAACAGCCCCCTGTGCTGACCAAGACAAGTCTACGACCTGTACAGACATTGGATCTAGCCTCTTACCTCTTCTACGCCGACTGGACTCGACCTCCCAAGACCTGGTATGTATATCCATCCACGCTTCCCTCAGGTTCGTCCAAGTGCTGCTGTTCTCTGTCACAATGAGTTTCGGGCGCTACTGCACTTACTGCATGACCCCAGCGCGGCTACAGGCCGCTACATATTATGATTGGCCAACCACGCATGTGGATTTTGTGAAGCGCCCTGCTAACATATCTCGCCCGACCAACCAGGCTTCCATCCATCCTATCTTGACATACTTTTCGTCCAGATTCACGGGTACCCATACCGTCGACTCGCCGCCTGCTCGGACTCGCCGATTACTTCTTCGAGAAATGGCTTTATAGTGCCAATCTTGCTTCTAATAGTTTGCTCTCATTTGTCCGCTGAACCATTGCTGGCGACCTTTCCCTCCTTTACCATCTTACACCCACTTATCGACCCTTGCCTACCTCTGTCAATTTGCAGAGTGCCTTCCCGGCGAAGGCCCGACAATTGTTTTTGTAAGATCGCTCTTGTTCTGGACCCTGACGATCTCAATCGCAGCACAAACAGACCACACATCTAACCACCATACAGAACACTCAACCTTAGCTCTTCTGGACATTGAACACACATATTCATCGACTCTGCTCCCCCGATCAGCAACTAGGCTGTGTGGCATTGCGATGATTAGCGACTTCCACGGACCTGTGGGCACGAGCAAACCGCTACCAGGCGGTGATGTCTCGCGAGCAGGTACAACTTTACAGAAGCCATTCGAGTCGTATCACCAGCATAAAGAGAGTGTGTCGACATCTGCATCGACCTCAGCGGATTCTTCTCCCACAACAACCGCATCCATAATCGACGATTCATCTGCTACAGAAATGTCTCCAGGTTCCTCGCCAGAGTCACCGTTAGGGAAACCTTATCCCTCTTCATTCGGCATGATCAGACCGCATACTTCAGACAATGCCATGATGCATTCATCACAGCCCTTCTTCGAGTTGCAACGATCTACCACCCCTGGCCGAAAAGGAAGAAATCTCAAGAATCTTGCTGTCAATACATCAGGTGCTTTTGTTATGTCCAGAGCCGCATCCACAACATCGTTGCCCATGTCGTCGTCACTTGGGAGCACAACAAATTCGGACAGTCTTGGCCAATCCTTCTCCAAGCCTCCCAGTCTTACCAAGAGACGCTCTAGCAAGACTCTCGGCCTGACCATCTTGACACCAGCCAACACCAAGGCACTGCCTCAGAACGGACGTGCCGCTGTACCGCCGACGCCATCATTCGCTCGACCCAATGTGCTTCGCCACTTCCAGTCGTCACCCTCTCTGCCTCTACACATTGCCGAGGAGATTCGCGAGGAACCATCGCTAGAAGCACATCAAGAACAGAAAGAGTTTGCGTTACCTCTACACATGCGCGCGCCCCTCAAGACCAACGATTCGGATCAAAACTTCGATGTACCCCAATCGAAAGAGGAGAAACCTGAAGCTTACCCTGACGGGCCTATCTGTGTATACGGCCGTTATTTGGACCTCTATCTGGAACCCACTGCTGAACAGGCTTCTCGTTACGATGTCATCCTGAATGTTGCTAGCGAAGTAAAGAATCCTTTCGATTTCGCAACCTTCCAACCTTCTGGCCCTGAGCTGCGTCTCGATGGTGGTGGCGGTATTCAGTACGCCCCAAAACGCAATCTCTTGACCTCTCAAAACAGCTTAGGCCGGGAAAACTTGAGCCCGGTCTACGAATCATCACCAACCACGCCCAAGGGAAACTTGTTCCTCAAAGATATCACTTCTGCGCCACAGTCGAAAAAGTCCACGAAACCGGAACCCGAGTACATCCATATTCCTTGGGAGCACAACACTGACATTGTCCCTGACCTCGTCCGCCTGGTCAAGGTTATCGATGAGCGTATTCAGCTTGGAAAACGTGTTCTGATCCACTGTCAGTGTGGTGTGAGCAGATCAGCAACACTGGTTGTGGCTTATGTTCTATACAAAAACCCCTCGATGAGCGTTCAAGAAGCATACGATGATGTAAAGAAACGAAGCAGGTGGATTGGACCAAACATGAACTTGATTATGCAACTGCAAGAGTTCCGATCAACTCTGCAAAGGCCTCAGAGCAGGTTTGGCAACACGCGCGGTTTGAGCCCGAACTCTCCTCCATTTGGTTTCACCGAGACAGGACGCCCAGCATCCTACGATGGTAGCAGCGTGCCCGGGATCAAGTCGCCAAAGACTGCCCCACTTCCACCGGATACAGCACAGTCGAAGCTCTTGAGCAATCCTGATCTTCTCGCTGTCAGCCCGGGTCCTTCCTCCGCACCCTCAGGCCTCACTTGGCCCTCAGATCACGACGAACCCGTAGCCAAGAAGTCAGAAGAGTCTACCCGCCATGAAGCAGCATACGTGGATCCGAACGGACGCACAGTACCTGTGGTACAGATCTCAGAAGACCATCCCATTCTGGAACCCAAAATCACGAAGGAATTGAAAGATCGACCCAAGTCACTAAACCTTGAATCGCACATCAGACAAGATTCCGGAAGACATATCACCCCAATGCTGTCTCCAAGAGCTACCGAGTTTGCAATGGCGCCGCTCAGACCCTCAAAAGAGGCAGACTCGGCTGATCAGTATGGGTTGATGTCTCCACGCGCTTCTGAATTTTCGCAGTCTCCGTTCGACCGCGAGTCGCTACTCGGTGCATTGGGCATGGGTCCAGCTGTGCTCCCGCAGCTTAGACCTCAGCGTCTTGCTCCTAGTGCGCCCAAGTCACAGAAGAAAGTGCCGAAAAGTCTTACTTTGCGACCTAAGATCAGTGCGCCTAGCTTGAGCGAGCAACAAGCATTGCAAAACATGCAATCGAAGCTCGAGGCTGAGCTAACACATGACGAACCGGATTTCATGGATGCTTTGGCATCACCACGTGCGTTTGAGTTCACCCAGAACCCCTTTGCCACAGGGGAACCGACTGACGCGGAGAGGTCCACGACTACCGCCGTCAATGGCAAAGAGGATCCGCGAAGTCCGCCACAAAAGGGAGCTTTCCCAATCCAGCGCAATATCCTCGATGTGCTGTAGCATAGTGTCTCAGCACACCTCGCGATGACCTAGTTCATTTGTCACCCTTCATTTTCTGCACAATATTAGACATATTCAACGACGACCTGTTGTTCCTCTTGCATGTGGAGTCAACGGTACAAAATCGTCCCTTCCGCAACACAAACTTCCCAAATCGATAGAGAAGTTTATTTTTTGTTTGACGACATTCACGGCGTTACTTTCATGGGAAAGGGAGAAGAACACGAGGACGTATTTTCTGCTTGTCACTTGTTTTCTTCGATTCTTCTTTTCCCATCGAACCCTCTTCATTTTTGCATTTTATGCTACTATTTTCTCTCTATACCATGCTGCGCGGCTCGACACATTCGCTCGGATCAGCCAGCAAGCGTTGCATTTCTTCTTCAACTTTTCATAGCTTGTTTTTCTTTTTTGTCTGCCTCTGGTTTGCTCTTGATAATATAAGAATGAACACAAGGGAGATGCTGTTCCTACTATCAAAGTCTATTGTTTCGTATTCTGTCATGTGCAGATGACTCTATCTCGGGTTCGAGCGATTGCGAAGGGACAAAACTTCTCCATTGACTAGAGGCAACTACGATCAACAAGTCAAGGCAAGTCCGAAACAACTCGCACCTTCTTTCACGATGACATTCTTGACTCTCACGCCCTTTGGTTGACATTTGACAAATAAGGTCCGAGCTTCCATGTATATATACTCCAAAGCCATCACGACAATGGAACACAACGATCACCAGCTCTGTCTCTTTCTCTCGGCATCTTTTTTTTCCACCAGCTTTTCAATTGAATCTCAATTATGCGTTCCCTCGCGGAACTACAAAAGATAGTCGACGGCGCAACCGTAGCCAAAAACGTCTTTGAGCTACGACCCGACTACCTCGCCCTCATCATCGCCATCGACGGCATCCAACCCTCCCCCAGCAATTCATCCTCCTCCCAACTCCTCCAGACCGCCGAAACCACAGCCAAATCCCGCATCTCTTCCACCGTCGTGACCGAAATCCCAGAAATCAAAGCATGGCGCGAGACCTACAAATCCTTTGGCGCCAAACCCAAAAAATACCAGAGTTCTATTGAAGCATTGACACGACGAGCTGTAGCCGGAGGATTACCTCGAGTCAACCGCTTGACAGATATTTACAATGCCATCTCTGTTTCTCACAATATTTGTCTGGGAGGAGAGGACTTGGATGCTTATGTGGGTGTACCGCGGTTGATTCGCGCGACTGGAGAGGAAAAGTTTGAGACGAAGAGTGGAGATGAGAAGCCAGAGGTTGGAGAGGTGGTCTGGTGTGATGATGGAGGTGTTACTTGCAGGAATTGGAATTGGAGGCAGTGTGTTAGGACGCAGTTGTCGGATCAGACTACGGCTGCGTTGTTTATCTTGGATGCTTTGGCTCCTGTCGGGAAAGAGGAGTTGGAGATTGCTGGCGAGGAGTTGGTGCAGAGGTTGAAAGAGGGGAATGATGGGTTGGTTGTTGCGAAGAGAGTTATAACAGCCGAGGATGGGATTTGAAGTGCAGAAAGGTGGAAACGTACAATATCAACGTTTGTAAAGCAGTATCTCTTGGTCACTCCTTCTCTTCCCTACAAAGTTTGATATTCACTTTGTGGGATCTCAAGAATGGGAAGCGACATCCCGTAAAGACCGTGTCGTCAGCAAATACTGCTACCAACGGTCCTTCTTGATCGTGGCGATCTGCCCTTGACTTGCTGCTCAAATTGTCAAAGCTGCCCTTCAAGGTGATCGTTAATATCATGTCTTCACGAACGAGCAATGGAAAGAGACTGAGGAAGTAAATAAAGCTTGAGTTTTTCGTCTCTCATGATAGAAATAATAATAGTAGGGCTATGAATAAAGCAGGGAAGAAAGAAAACCAAAGACCCAGCGATCGGTTCCTTGAAGAAGGTCATCATGAGGAAAGAAAAAAGCTCATGTGAATGAGGAAAAGAACAAGAGGAAGCAAAGAAAGCTTGGAAAGAGAAGAGCCTATGAGCCAGGACTCCCAGGCTCAGGGCTCTCTTGAACAACGCCCAAATCAACGCCAACCCAATGTTGGAGACGGTCCTATCGTCTCAGACTGCCAGCAGCACGCGAAAATAATCCACGACTAGGACTTTTGGCCTCCGTATTGTGGTTGTGAGGAGCAGCAAAGTTTTGTGATTTGAGCGTTTGGTTGGCTGCTTGCATAGCCAGAGATTCATCACTTCCACTGCGGCTGTTGGAACCAGTCGAGCGTTTGGAGGGTGAGAGTGTGATACCGCGGGTTTGTCTTGATGATGATTCAGATGAGGAATGCTCGCTCATGCGGCGGAACAATTTTTGTGTCTTTTGAGAAAGTGCTGCTCGCACACCCCCACCGCCACTTGACTGAGGTTTGGTTGCAGGTCCTGGTTGGAGGAAAGGGGTTGAAATCGCTGCTTGCATGGCCGTCGTCAGATTTGGCGTAGTCTCCGATCGCTCCATACGCTGTGGGCGTAAGATGGAAGATCCGGAAGTGGAGCTGTTCCTCTGTAGCGACGATGGTGGTGTTTGAAGTGCTGCAAGATTCGGTGTGGTTTCCGAACGTTCCATCTGGAATCGAGTCTTTTCGTTGCTCTTTGGTAATAGTGCCCACTCTTCTTTCGTCCTTTGACCTCGTCGTGATAAATGTGCTGTTCCATGGCCGTCGTGAGGCATGCTTCTAGCTGGTGAGATGTTCCGACGAACTTGGAATCTGGACGGTATGCCTTTGAGGATACTACCCCCGTCAGGATATGATGCGTCTGTTCCTGCGCTGCCGGTTCGAGCGCTATCTGATTCCTCATAGTATTCGTTTTCCTCGTCAGTCGAAGACAGAGATATGCTATGTCTGTTGAACCATCCGGCACCACTCAGTGTGTTTCCTGCGTCTTGTCCGTCGTGAAGCTTGCTCATATCGGTGATGCTCGGTGTTTCTGGAGTGTGTAGCAGTGCTGCGTGCTTTGCGGTGTTGGTAAGATGTTTGGTTGTTCTATGTTGCGCATGCGGTCGACCGGTCATGTAGGAGTCTTGGAGAACGCTCGTGCTTGCACTGTCCGGTGTTGGAGGCAACGAAGCTCCGCCAAATACGGTACCCTTGAGTGACGGCGTACGTTTTTGATTGGCCTGTGAGGGCGCAGAAAAGTATGCTGGTCGCTGGATACGAGCGACATCTGTGCGCGATTGTGGTATGTATTTTCCTGAAGACTGTTCGGACGACTGAGGTGTCTGCAATTGGACCCAGGAATTGACATCACTGTCAGAGTCGTGCTTACTGCCAGTATTCCTTGAGAGGTTGTCTAGCTGGCTGTCGGGAAGGGCCAATTCGTTTTCCTGGTATCTGGCAGATTCCTCACCTCTCGGTAGATCGTAAATACTTGGGAAACTACTCTTGCTCAACACACTCAACCGTGGTGAGTCTAGTGTGTCGACATCTGAGAGAGACTTGTCGACATCCTCTCTTTGCGACGTCAGGGATGCAAAGCTCCTCACATCATGCAGGGTCGGCTTAGGTTCCAGGTAGACGCTTCGCAAAGCACGTGTGTTCGGTTTGTTGTCGTCCACGAAGGAGGGTATGCGCCTCGCAGAAGATGATCGCGCAAGTGATGATTTGTCGGACTTGGGTGGTGAGAGAACAGCTCTAGGACAGGGAGAGACAGAAGAAGCACGCGGTTCCGTTGGAGTCTCTGAGTTTTCATGAGGATTCTCTTGTGAATGTTGAGCTTGCTCGAGCCTTTCTTCCAGATCACAGATTATGGAGACAGCTTCTTGAACGGCTTCGTCCCGATGCTCCAGTTCCTTGACCAAAGTATCGTTGAGTTCGAGAAGTGTAGCATTCTCCTCGACGAGTCGGTCGGCATCCTCGGCGCGTGATGATAGTAGGTTACAATTTCCCTGCAGTTTAGCCATGCGCTCTCTGCAATGGAAGAGTTCGAGCTTCAAGTCAAAGTTCAGTTTGGAGAGTTTGTCCATGCGCTTTTCCATTTCGCGGGCACCTAAGGATGCAGTGGTATTCGTAGGGGTATGGGTATTGTTAGGTGTCGTCGTTAGGTTATCATTGCCGGAGGATCTGGCCTCGTCGAGGAACAAGTCATCATCCAGACCCGTCAGTCTCGCAGCTGATTCGGAGCGACGAGACCGAGTGTTGGGATTTGCGCGACGCGCTTGCAGGCGATCGAGGAGGTATGGAGATGCCGGGTTATTCATGTCGCGTAAGTAAGATGTCGTGATGTTAGGTCGATGCAATTGTAACAGCAGTCATGCTCAATTAAATATGGAAGAGTGAAGGTTCCAATCCAAGGCGACGAGAGCCGGTGAAGAAGTGGTGGAAAGGAAAGACAGGGTCAAAGACATGCGAAGGGCGAGTGACGGAAGTTGAAGGTCGGTGTGGGCTTTGACTGGTTAGATAGATTGAGCAAGATACCTAAATTCGAGCGTTGGAATGCAAGTCGTCGCTGGAGCAGCAAAGACGTTTTACGCGGCATCCAGACAGAGCTTATTTCTACGCGGACAAGTCGAGGCAAACTCGCGGCTGGTTTGTTGAAAGGATACTCCGTACTGTCGATATTCTTTGAGGGACGGCCAGGCACAGGAAGGGACCATCACTTTCACAGTGCAGCCGCATGTCTATCACAATGCAGCCTTCCAGAAGCCGCACGAATGGCATGGCCGAACGAGCGCATCAAGGTCGCGCTAACGCCCAAGCCCCCGCAGTTGGCGCCCGACAAGGTTTGACTTCCCGTTCTGTCTCGTACGTGTTGGCTTCATGTCAGCTACGTTATATTCGTATAGGCTTGCGATGGCCGTGTTGAAGTCATCTCAAAACATCTATTGCATATGCTTTTGCGATTGTATGGTTCCTGTCATATTCTCAGGAGCCTCGGAACTGGTCCAAGAGTTGGCCACCGATAGTCCGCCTCCTACCACCATCACTCTCTTCGGCTCTCGATCCACTAGCCGTAGCAGCCTCTCCTTCCATGCGTCTTCTCAACCCCTCGAACCTTTCCCTCTCCCTTTTACCAGCACTCAGATCCGGTATCCTCCACGCCGCTGCTCCAGGCAGAATATCCCCTCTGTATGCATACCCCACTAGCCAGCCTACTGCTGCTACGATAGCAGAGCCAGGCAGTTGAGATAGCGCGAGTTGGAGGGGAAGGAGGTAAGATGTAGATTTCGAAGTCAGGTTGATGGCCGATGAGGATTGAGGTGAATCGGTGGCCGAGAGCTGGTATTTGTACATGTAGGGAATTGCGGCGTGGTATTGGGCGAGGAGTGCGAAAACGAAGGCTGTGGGGCCAGCAGGAAGATAGTTGATGTTGTAGAAAGAGAGCGGTCGGATGATGACTATAAGGAGGAGAGGCGGAAGCAGAACGGTATATGGCAATGTCGACAAGAGGAACGACTGCACATGTTAGCTCATTGACTGGTTGTAGTGCGTGTCGAGTGGTATGCTTACTGCGAACTTGCGCGATCCCCAAAGACGCTCGATGACGCGTAGCTGATACAGGGTCATGGCCGAGAAAAGGACCTCTGTCGAGTTGGTATAGACCAGCGGCCAGGTCAAGCATCGCCATAGCTGCCTGTAGTCGGATATGTGTGGCCTGACCAGGATGAAGAACAGGTGTTTGGTGTCGGTGATGCTGGCGAGGAGAGATCCTGCCACTACCGCCATGACCAGGTACTTGGACAGCGGTGCATTGCTGAACCCGGATGCCAGCATCCTGTTGTTGTTATCGGTGTTGTCTTACAAAAGTTGAAGTTGGAATCAAAAGTCGAGGGCATTGTTCATCGAACAAGAGGGACACCATGTCATTTCCCCACAAAACGCAATCAACTCCACAACCCTTCCTCTCCACTCCTCTTCAGGTGCCGAAGGTCTATCAAATATATCGATATGAGAATGCATAACGAATGTACTGTAATAGAACGAGGGTATGATGGATAGCTATTTATGCTGAGTAACAATATTCCGCTTCGAAGACATGAGCAAGATGCCAGGTTTAGGCTACCAAAAGCAAAAACTCCCCCTCTCTGTACCGCCAGAGAATGCCTGCCAGTGTAACCAATACAAAAGAAAAAGAAGTGAAAAGCATGAGCAAAGCGAGTGCATCTTCATGCACGTAATGCTCGGGTATCCTTGGTCCCAAATTCCTTCCTCCCACGAATGCAAATCCGGCATTCTCTCAACCTAGTCATCTTACTGCCACCTCGTTCGTAATCCGTAATCTTCAATCTTCGTCGTCAACACTAGCCTCCTGCTGCAGCTGTCTGTGCTTCCGCTGTAGCGTCGACATCTTCGATTTCGCGTCCACGTGGATCGACCACGATTCGGTGTCCTCTCCTGTTCTCCGGTATACCATCTCGAGCTGCTCCAAAGTCCAGCACCTGCAATAAATTAGCTTCTGTTACAATTCATGGTAAGAACTTGCACGTACCTCAATGTATGTAAGGTTGTTCCTTTGCACCGCAGCAACACACCTTCTCTCGTCGAAGCGTACTTGCCACACTCCACTAAGATCCGAGAGCAAATCACGCAGACACTCGCCTGTGCTGATGTTCGACATTTTGAGGGTACGATCTGACCCACTGATGACCTTCTGGTCGTCGTGTTGGAAGCATGTGATTGCACCAGTATGTGCCGATAAGATCGATTGACAGTTTCCATTGTCAGGGTCCCAGATGCGCAGGGTACTGTCTGCTGCAGCACTGACCAGACGTCCGTGGCTAAGATCCAGTAAGCCTACCAGAGATGTGTGACCATCGAGGTTGAACAAACAATTTCCAGTTTCGAGAGACCATACCTTTACCAAGTTGTCCATTGACCCAGAAATGCATCGTCCTCTTTCATGGTCAAGAACCACGCTGTAGACCTTTTGCGTGTGGCCCGTAAGACGATGCACCATATCGCCGGTCGATATTTTCCACACTCGGACAGTACAGTCGTACGAACCACTTACAAGAGTATCTCCATGTGCGGCGATGGCGCGAACTGAATTGTGATGACCGGTAAGCACACGCAGAGAGTAGGGATTATCGCTATCGTTTGCTGGAGGACCAGCTTGATGAATCTGCGGGTCGCCGGGGCGAGGAAGCTTCCAAACTCTGAGAGTGGAGTCACGCGAGCCAGTGATGATCAAAGGCTCTTTTGGCATCATGATAGGCGAACCATCGGCAGCTGTGCCAATCTTGACAGGCTTCAGGATTACCAAACAACGAACGGTAGAAGTGTGGCCCTGGAAGGTCTGTAGGCACTTGCCAGAAGGAATATCCCAAATGCGAACAGAGCGATCTGTTGAGCCGGACACCAGGGTATCGCCTTCGTACTGCAATGCCCATACACCGCCCTCGTGCCCTTCAAGCTTCCTTCGCAATGCACCGGTCTTGGTATCATAGACATTGATGTTTGTGTCGTCGCTACCAGTCAGAATCTTGTCCGAGTCGAATAGCAAGCAAGTGACGACATGGCGATGATGGGCACGGAAAGCCAGATGGTGGGGCTTTGCTTCAGAGTCCATCCAGCTCTTTGCGATCATGTGATGCCTTTGGTAGATGGACTTGAAAAGATGCAAGTTGGTCAGACTTGGAAGGCCGACGTCTGGTTTAGGCACTGCTTTGGCAGCAGCGCTGGCGTAAGCAATAGGGCCTTGTGCTGTTTGGAAGTCGCGCATCCAAAGAGGGGAAGTGTCTTGGCGCCTGGATGCCTTCCGCTTTTGTCTCTTCTGACCACCAGCGCTGCCTGTTGCTTTCCTCTTGGTTCGTGTAATACGCAGAGATGCAGAAGAGCCTGCATCATCGCTGCTTACCGAAGGAGCCCCCAAAGGACTCAATGGCTCCAGCTCGACGACTCTAGAGACAGAGCGGGTTGACCTCGACTGTCCCAGATCTTCTTCGTGTCCATCAAGAGAAGGTGCCTGCCATGCCCATCCCTCACGTACTGCGCGTTCAATCTCGCCCTCGGGCAAGTTGAAACCGTCCCTATCCAGAAGTTCCTTCCATGCTCTTTCATCCGAATCAATCAAATGCCTCCACTTCTTCGACACCTGAGCCGCACGGCAGAGACTCTTGACGTCCAAGAACTTTGTGATCTGCAAGCCCAGTTCCACCGGCAACACGTCGAATGGATCGCATTTCAGTGCAGGGTTGACAAGCGAGGCGACAGTCCGTAATGTTTTCTTGTTGGAACGTCTGAGCATTTGATACAACACGTAAGACTGCATGTCCTCAGGGAGGGCGTCATAAGCATCGATCATTGTGGGAACGTCCATCAGTGTCAATGGAGGTGGGTTAGCCTGATGAATCCGACTGTGGGCTTGAACGGTAGGCTCGCTGAAACTAGCAGAAGCATCGGGCTGGTCAGGCATCATGCTATCTTCGAGATCCAGTCTGGACACCTGACTGGCATTTTCGTCGTCGACGTCGCGGCTGGACAGGAGAAGCTGATGGCTACGAGCCAAGTTTGCGGCGGCTGTGACGGGGGAGAGACTGGGGCTTGGGAGGCTGGCGTCCTGTTGTGAGCCACTCAATAGACTAGCGGGCAGCGGTCTTGGTTGTTCGAGGCGAGGATAAGGGTTATCAACGGGTTCGAGGTCACCCTCTGCAACAGGAGGAGTAGCAGTAGCAGCATCTCTGTCAAACGAGTGACTTGGACCTGCAACTGATGCCTTCTGCTTTGCATGCTGCTCTTGCCATTCACGGGCTTTTTGTGTCAAAGAAGTCACTCGCTGCTGTTCGCGGTCGTTACCAGGGGCGGCATCCGTGTCGGGAGTTACTGGCATGGGACGGTTGGTAGAGTCCGAGCTTGAAGATTGATGGTCATCAGCGAATGGATATGTGATACCAGAGCGAGTGCGTGATAGAAGTGAGCGAGGATGTCTTCTACGACGGTGCAGGCTAGCTAGCTCTGCAGCCTCGGCGAGACTGGGTGGTGAAGCGGGCCTCCTGAGCGGCGGAGGTCGGAGATCCTGACCTCGAGTGGGCGTGTGATAATCCTGTGACGAAGACTGTTGGCTACGAATGACGCCGTGGGATTGTTGCAGCTGTGTTTGCTGTTGCTTGTACTGAAGATAGTGGTTAGTGGCAGTCTGGTCAGCACACATGGAGCTTATAATACCTTGTCGAGCGACGACTGGACGTTTTGAGCCTCTTGGTAGACGACGGGAATACCTCCAACATCAAGAGAGAAGCGTTGTAGCGAAGAAGGAGTAGGGGTGGAGGCCAGGGGATATTGTTTGGGGTCACGGCTGAGCATGTCTCTAGGTGGGCGGATCAGTAACGGAGGGAGGGTGACGGTGGTTGTTGTGGTGGTCGTCACGACCGTCTGTTGGGTAGCCGGAGCGAAAGCCACATGGGCCATGGTGGTATACGGCGACATGTCTTGACGGTCGGGCGATGCAGGAGCGGTGGTGAACGAAGCCTGGGTGCTGCGGAGCGTGGCCCCCGTGTGGTCGTGACGGGCTGGAGGATCCATGCTGTCGTCGATGTCCAGATAGGTACCGAGAGCGAGTGGCTACTTCGGTGTCGCTGCCACCGTCTACAGGTGGTCGGTCTTGTGCAAGCACAGGCAAGCCCCAGAGCGTGACGACAGATCAACGCACGGGGATGCAAAGGTTGCTGCAACCACGCTCGTGTTGCTGACACGTCTTTGGGCTGAGGGTCTGTTGTCTCAGTATCGCATGGTCCCTCGAGAAGTAGGCAGAAGCGTCGAGTATGTTGGAGAAAGTCGTGTATGCTCGTCCGAGTTGGTTGCTGCGTCGGTCAGGAAACACGCCGTTCGCTGCCTGAGTCGCTTTGTTGCAACCCTCGCTCCTTCCCGGTGCCTGCCTTTTTGCGGAGAACAGCGCCACCGCCGCTCGCCAAGTGTCAACCAAAAACGCTATGAAAACCTTACCAGCCTGCATAACCTAGTCTTTTTTCTCCTTCGTCATGCCCTTGTCTTGTAGACCCATCTGATCCACTACTGTCTGCGGACTCCGCTTGCGATTCATCACGAACTTGCTTCCAGCTTCCAACTTCCAACCAACATCTACACTATTCTCTATTCTGGGGTATTGAGCTCTGTCCTTCTAGAGGCCCCAGCCATCCACTCGTACCCGCGTAGAGTGGTCACGATCATCCGACCGTCATTATTGTTTGGACGGCCAACAATCTCTTTTGATATAATGTAAAAACAAGGCATCCTCTGCTCGATCAAAGCTGTTCAGATTGCTGTGCTTTGACCGTTACCTTGCAAGACAAGAGTCCCAGATGTTGTCTAGGTCACAGCAATCATCTCAAAGGCGCGAACAATAATCATGTCACTTGAAAATGTTTGGAATGTACTACGCATTCGATTGTTACTGACTCTACGTAAAATAGTACTGACTGCACTCGATATAAGCGACTTTGAAGCTATCTTCAGTCAATCCATCTCTGTCCGAAAGAAAACACAAGAAAAAATGCCACAACAAAGACCATCATCATGACCACCTTTTATCCCGCAATTACAAGACCTTTTCGATAGACAGTCTACAAGACACTTCTGCTGTTGCATGTTCTAGACTCTTCGTCCATAGCTGTTGAGACTCATGGAAATTAGCGGAACAGAGGTTTACTCGTTGTCGACAAGCATGGAGACCCAGTGAGGCTTGAGGATGTCCTCCTCCTGGTCGTTGTCACCGTGGCCATGTCTGGAGGCAGGGCCAGGGGAATCAGCTTGCTGAGCAAGCTGGATTCTGGTAGCCAGAGGACTGCTGTCAGGAGTACGAAGCTTCTCAGGGACCTGTCCGAAGCCAAAGGTGCTCAAAGAACCGACACGGCTAGGCGTAGAAGGCAAACGAACGCCTTGAGGAGTGGGCGTGCCATAGGTCGAGGTGTCCATGGGACTGGTAGAGAGGTGATACAGACTGCGTGACTGGCTGACAGGCGTCTTGGGTTCAGCGGCATGAGGAGGAGTCAGGCAGTTGTACGACCAGCCGTCAACATTGCCGAAGAATTTGTTGCTGCTAGGCATGGTACGAGGAGTGTTGAAACTGTGGTGCTCCGAGTGAGACGCAGAACCACGCTGAGTTTCAGAGGGCTTGGGTGGAGGGGCCATCTCGAAAACTGAACCAGACTTCTGCTGAGTGATGTCTCCAATGCCAGAATAGCTAGTGTCAAAGGTGACAGGGGTGGGCAAAGCAGGAGGCATGTTGGAGCTCTGCAAGGTGTAACCACTCTGGGTCTGAGCCAGCGAGTTGGAATTCTTGGCGCAGGAACCATGGGTCTGAGCCAGCGAGTCAACTGTCTCGGCACGGGGACTCTGGACGGTGTGGACTGTCTGAGCTTGAACCAGAGAGTTCGATCTGGCACCACGGAAGCTTTGGGCCTGAGCCTGAGTCAGTGAGCTAGATCTCTCAGCGCGAGAAGTCTGCATGCCGGCAAGACTTTCGCAATGGGTGACTGGAACGGTCTTTCCGGTCATGTCTGGCGCAGTGGTCATACTGCCATCGGCGTACCTGAGAACAGGCATGATCTGGAGTTCAGGCTTGCCACGGTCGCGGCAGTGCTCGGGCGATGTAGTGGTGCTCTGAGTGCTGAAGGTGGCATCCTTGCGCTCCTGCTTTGTGGCTGAGCCGGGCACGGAGGCAGGCTGAGTTCTGCTCTCGGTCTTGCCATTCTCAAAGGTTCCTCTGCGGCCGAGTTTGTAGGCACCACGACCGCGGTGACCGCCACGGCCGAAAGATCTAGGACCCATGGGAGGGACTGTGGCAATCTTGCTGTTCTCCATAGCACGACGGAAGAAGTCTATGGTGGGTGCGGCAAGCAGGTTCTCGACGTGGGGTGCCTCAGTGTAGGCCTTGACGACCTCACGGCCGGTTCCCTCGGTGTAGCTGATGATCGGTCAGCATCAGTTAGCTCGAGGCGGATAAAGAGGAACTTACTACATGCCGTTCCACATCTGAGTAATGGAGCCCTGGTCGATCTTGCCCTCGACGAGTGGGATGACCTCTTCATAGGGGATCAACTTGCAGTACTTCCATTGAAGCATCATGGAGCTTAACAATGTCAGTTTCGAGCCAACATGTTCCATGACGGGATGACTTACCCCTGAACTTTGATCCACTTGCTAGTTTCCTTGTCCCAGAATTCAGTCTTAACCTTGGGGTCGAAAGCTTGAAGCTCTGAAAGACCACAAAAGTGCTTGCTGAGCAATGTTAGCAAACATATCAGACACAATCAAAGTTGATAACACGAACCTGCCAGGCATCGACCAAAGAAACAGAGTCTTCATGGATGGGTCCTCGCGGCTGTTGTGAAGATCCATGATGCGCGACATGACGTTCTGGTTGGTAGCCCAGAACCCAGTCTGGTGAGACATGAGGATGTCGTCAAGATTGGGGCACTTGATAGCAACCACTTGCGACTTTGACGAGGTCAGTTGAAGTTTCTGGGAAGTTATGTAGATGAATGCTTACACCGTAGGGCATCGAGTAGTGGTCAGGGTTCATGCCACTGAGAATCGAATAAGCTCCATCGAAAGTTTCGAAAGAGCGGTGGTTGTTCTGAGCACGAAGAAGCTTGAAAGTGCGAACTGTCTGCTTTTCCTTCCAGACAGGAGGAGATCCGGAAGGGCGGACGTACTCTGATTCCCTGGCGACACCAGAAGGAGAGGTAGTGACGTGCATCTTCTTGGGGGTGACAGAAGCATCAGGTGAGGCAGGACCCTGAGCCATGGGCTTTTCGACCTGATCAGCAGCAGCGATAACAGCCGAAGCAGAAGGATCCTGCTTGAGGGGGGTCGATTGAGGACCAGTGGACTGACGAGCAGCGCCACCGTCGGGCTTGTGCTGCTTCTGGGTAACAGAAGTGTTGACAGAGCCAGAGCCAGTCTGCTGGGAGAGACCAGGGACGTGGGAAGCAATACCATCATTGCAAGACTGAGATCCAGGCACAAGTGCATGTGTCTTGGATGGAGGAGAAACAGAAGTCTTCTTGCTGCTACCAAGATCGAGCGGCTTGAGCAGAGCACCAAGACCAGGGATCATGAAGCCCGTAGCCTGAGGAATGAATGGAACTCCTGAGACATTGTTGCCACGGGACATGTTTCCAGGAATTACGACAGGATCGAGGGCAGCGCGCTTGCCGGCGTTGTGAGGGCCTGGGTGATGGACAGGTCCGCCAGGGCCAGGAAGGCTAGGTGTTGGTTAGTGAAACTTGTTATTGGTTTGCAGACTGCACAATATGCATACCCAGAAGTGTCTTGGGCAAGACCAGGACCAAAGCTCGTGGTCAGGGAAGACACGGGCATGATCGCGGCTCTGTTGGATTGAATCTGACCACCAGTGGTTGCGGAAGGTTCAGAGTTGAACAGGGCTTTGATAGAATCACTTCCAAAACTGGTGCGAGTGAGAGGGTGCTGAGACGAACGCTGCAGAGATGGCTCAATGCGTCTGCGCTTGGAGCCTTCGCCGAATGGATCAGCGCCCGAAGCGTGACTAAACGAGGCCTCGGCGCGAGTAGACGAGGCCTCGGCGCCCGAATCGATGCTGCGCTGAGTGATGGCAGTCTTGCCGATGGCGGGACCCTCGTCGGAGTGGAGGGCTGGAGCCACGCCAGAGGTCAACTCTGGAGCATTAACGTGCGCCGAGCCGGCAGCGGATGGAGGCATGATGGATGCTGCTCATGTGTTAGCAAGCTTGAGGGCAGCCGCCGTCACCAGAATGATGTACTTTTACGCAGTGTTGTTGGATCAGATGATGGAAGTAAGATGGCGTGTAACGAGTTATGCCGGTTTGTTGTGAGGAGAGCAAGACGAACAGGATTTGAGAAGCGTTCAGACGCACGGTGAAAATTGATCGTAAAGTGAACGCGTAAGAAGCTCAAGATGAACCAGAGATGAGGGACAACGATAGGAACAACACTCTGTTTCTTTCTTCACTTGACAGGCAGAAAAAAACAAAATTGAAAATGAAATACGCTTGAGCCAGCAACACGGCTTCAAGGGATACAACACCTGCAGCATGGCTTTGGAAGCTGCACATCTTCATATGACAGGTAGATACCAACCTCACATGAGTATGAGTCTACTAATCTCTGGCATCGTATAAGAACGACGGTGATGGGCCTCGTGGTTTCTACGCATGAGCAACGGTCCAGTATATGTCGGTACTGAATGTACATATTCGGTGTTACCGTCGACAGGGTATTTCAGCGGACGATTCTCGAGCGAACATCTTGGTCAACGACAATGTTTTCTTGCAGTAAGACAGAAAGTGAAATTGAAGCACTGCTATCCTCGACGCCATGAGGTCTGCTGGTCGGCACGGACTTCGGTGTCTTTCTCCGAGTAACTACCGTAGCCGAAAGACATAATCGGCATGAATAACCGAAGCTTGCTCGACCACCAGGCAACCATCACACTTATGCCAGAAGGACACCATTCTTGTAATGCATGTCTATCTGAGTCCTTTCGAGAACAAAAGTCGTGTTCTAAGAAGATAATGTGCTGTATCGAGTCGAGTGCAAGAGGTCCAGCAGTGTGTAAGCTATTGCTATACATTTTCGGAGCCAGGCATAGCACTTTTCATGCTTCAATGAGCACTATCGTCAGATATGAAAAGTCTCGAATATAGGTAGGTGTCTAGCAGAGTCTTTGACATTGGATCAAGACTTGCTTCTTGTGCTCGTACATCGGAGAAAGAGCGCCTGGCTTCGGGATGGCACTTGCCTCAATCTTCCAGGTGCCTTCTGTTTATGTCCAACTTTGATTCTGCCCCGCTCTCGAAACCCTCTGCACTCCCACATTGATTGTTTCTTTTCCCTCTCTACGGTCTGATTCTCGTCACGATTATGGCTCAAGTCGTGGCTCAACGCCAGGCGGTGGTTACCAAGACCAAGTTGACCCAAAAGCAGAGCACCGAGACGGTGCAAGTCATGCTCTATACCTCAGTCAGTGCAACTCCAAATCGTCTCACGCCCTCATTTCCTTTAACTAACACGCATATAGGCCAGCATGCTTTTTCGCATAAGGTGATAATCTCCTGTTGGCATTGCGAACAGAGTGCGCTAACACGTCAAAGAGGAATATTCCCTGCTCTGGCATTCGATACGGTTGAGTTTACCGAAGATGATGAACTCTACACCTTCGAAGGACTGTTGAACAATAAACACCCTAGCCGACGTCAGCCATCTTCACCGTCCAGCACTTCAACGAGATCGTCCGAGCCCACAACGTTGAATGTTCCACTGCTCAAAAGAGGTCGAAGCGTCCGCGTAGACCAGTTCCTCGATTCTCTTGTAGGTTACACGACTGGAACGGCGATCCAACACTAACTTGATCGTTTGGCAGGACACAGCATTCGAGGCGTTACATCGAGGAACACTGCATGCCTTGCGTATTCCATTCCTGAACAATCCTGAGGCTGAGACCAACTCTCTCGAGCTTTGGGCGTTTCGCATCGTCTACAACACTGAAGGCGAGCGTGAGGTACAAAGTCTCGAGACCAGTCTTGGAAATGAGGATGTGTATGATCCGAGCCTTGACATTCATGGTTCTGTCATCAGCCTACTTCGCAGAGTGTACGACCAATGCGGAGAACTTCCACAACTGCCGGGTAAGACGCCTATTAACCTCATCCCCATCTAGTTGTTTGGCTAACTCAAGATCAAAGATGACTGCTATATTCAACCCAGTATACTATACAAGCAGGACGGATGGGAGCCAAAGGGCTACCTTAAAACACAATCTCGTCCATCCGTTCAAGGATTTGCCGGTTGGCAACCGCACACCGCAGATCTGGGCCTCATCACCGGACATCATCACAAGTAAGTTACAAGCTAAGAAACAACACTTGTCGCTTACTCACAACGCTAGGCTTGCTCTTCGGATCGCATCCCTCCAGCACGAGCATTCCAACACTAGACGAATGTCCCAGGATCTTCGATCTCGCAAGCCTGAAGACCGTTGCCCTACCAGGACGCCGACGCTCTCAGATGGAGGATACCCTATGCAACCAAGAACATCCTCGCCCACTCAGAGTAGAAGAACATCTGCCGCCTCGGCCATTCCGGACACACCCCAGGATGCGATCCAATCTGACAGAGCCAGGGCTTCTTCAGTGAATCCTACGGCTTCGACTCCTGCCATTTCAGAGCAATCAATACATTCAGGCATCTCGAGTGCATCGCAAATCGATGACGACATGCAGCGCAGGAGCTCACTGGATAACATGGTAAGTCAAGAGTTGCCCAGGCTTGTTCAGGAACTGACTCGCGATGCAGTTGATGCCTAGCCCACGTCGCGAGGACAATGTTAAGACCCAAGCCAGGACAAATGCCAGTCAAATAATCAATAACAGCAGTGCAGATCCAGAATTGGCTGAGCACATGAAAGCCTACGATGTTCTTACAAGCGAAACAGCATATCGTCTGTGGGGTGTAACGTGTGAACTTCAGAAAAGACCGACTGCTACCCTCGTGAACACGTCCATCACGAGCTGTAGGTGCCAGCTTCACGACCTGACGGAAGAGATGGTATGTTTGCAGATACTCCTAGCGGATCGAGCTGACCTTTGCTACAGACTCGGTGCAGTATCTGCGGTGTGCAACAGCACTCTATCTGTCAAGGCTATCTGGATGCTCACAACCACCAACCCCCACAACACGTCTGCCACCTCTGTTTGCTTGGTCGCATAGTGGATAGAGCCACTCTTGCAAGACTCTGCGAACTGGCATTGGAGCGGAGAATCATGGATCTGCTACTGTCCAAAGAAGTTGATAGCGCAGTGGATTTGAGTAGAAAGCTCAGTATGTATCGACGACTCCAGCCTTATGGAATGCTGATAATGATTGCATCAACAGACATGCAGTCCGACAAAGTCGCAAGACTAGTCACGTCTCTGGGTTCACAAGGGTTTGTTGTGGAGCAGGGCGGACGCTCCACGCGAAACTCACCAGGCACGATAACCTTCCCGGACGTGGTCAGCACACCAGAGTATATGGGTTCTCTTGCAAAGCTCTTTGATCCATGCCAAGTCGTGGGACATCATGTAAGGCTGGTCGTTTTCGTTAGCATGATAGTGATGCTGACTGTATAGTTTTCCGATGCCATGCTGTCACACGACCCGGGCGCAGATGTGGTACAGGCACTGAGAGTAAGATATCCGATTCTTGTACCTCCCAGCAGGGCGACAGTCAGTGTCTCGCCGGAGCAGAAGAGAACGATGACCGCAAACGCGAGCAAAAAGATGACTCCCGCTACGAAGAAAAGAGCAAGGACCAGCCAGTTAGAAGGACTTGAGTTAATCGAGCAAGCAACACCAGTTCGCCAGTCGCCAAGATTGAGAACCCCTACGCCACAGATGAACGAGGCCAAATTCGGCTTGTTCATCAACACCAAGACCCTTCCATCCAGAGACAACCCAGGCATCAAGTCGAAACGATTCAAGGGTGACTCGTAAGCATGGTTGTGACTCGTGCGAGAGATTTTGTGCGGGTCTAGGGCTTCGCTCAAGCAACGAGCAGCAAAGATATGGACAGTTCGTGTTGGTATCACTTATCAATGGCAAATGGCGCGGAGGATGAATAATGAGCATATACTTACAAAGAGCAAGGCGTAGATAACTGTGTGGCTTGAGGTAGCGCGAAACAGACAGCAACACAAGAATGATGATCGACTCGGATTGGCACTTCCAGCCTACTTCCACCATCGTGTGTAACGATATATGAGCTTCGAATGTGCACGATCCCTCTCGGGTAGGACTCGGGTCCATTAAAAGGCGTGACAAGTAGCCGGTCTCAGTGGACGACCTACCATCTTTTTTATTGATCAACCGTGTACATATACAACTAGGAAGGGGAGGATGGAGCGTGCGAAAAATGTCCATATTTGATCATTTAATTATCCGAGACAGGCGATTGCGTGAGAGAGGATCATGGGCTGTGCGCTGAGGGGTTGATATTGATTCGCAGCAGATCAAAACAGAGGCAGAGTGGAGACTCGCGATTTTGTCATGGTTCACGGCTGGTAGGGATAAGGTTATGTTGTGCAGAGAGAAGAACTAGGGGATGCAGGCCTTGAATCGCGACAAGTTGAACAAAGTCGAAGGAGGACGACGATTCTACAACAGCAAGTGGATCCCCACGTTTCAAGAGAAAGTTTGTCGACGAGAAATGGATTCGATCCTTTGAAGTTCGGCGGCTCGCGCTAAACCAGTCGGCCCCTGATGCTGAGTCCAGTCTCGAGCGGTTTAGCGAGGGACGGACCCAAAGCCACAAAGGTCGGGACAAAGTGGACTCCACGGAAGCTAACCAAGCTGCCGACATGGCGAGTTGCGAACTTGCGACATTTGGGTCGCAGGAGATTGGGGTAAATGATTCCCTGATTTTCGGGCTCGGTCTGAGTGTGGAAGCAGTTGTAGGCTGCAGATTGGTGCAGCATCCATGACCTCTTTGTCGTTGACAGCGAGCACGCGCGCCCGTCAGCAGCAACAGAATCGCCCCTGACGCATCCACCATTCTGTGATAGCGTACCGGTTCTGACGTGAATCGGCAAGATCGCAGGTCTTTTGTCTTTTCACACGCCCCGGACGAGGCTTCAACTTGGCGTCCTGCCTGGCGACATCCACAACCGCGTCTCTCGAGAGTTTGTACGTCGCCGCCCGTTGCGTATTGCAAGTCTGCACGCTGCACGTCAAGAAAGCCGTTGGCCGGTCCATCGATAAGGAGTCTACAGGGGGAGCCTGTTGGGCTTTTCTGCGTCTGCGTCTGCTTCATAACGACCATGGCGTCCACGGCGCCCACGCGCCCTCCCAGGCCTCTGTACTCGTTTCACGACCAGGATTTCGATACGCCCCCAGACGTCGAGCGCCGCTTCCAGGACAGCATAGGATACACATTGGCCAACGAACGAGGAGCCGATTCAGCCATGGGTGCCGCAGGGACTCTCCAGATCTGGCCAAAGTTGCACATGGAGCCCTACCAGAACATGCCCGAGTTGGACAAGGCGAGGTTCAATCGCCTACCCAGCAACCACACCGACCCCTTCCTCACACAGCCTGCCAGACCCCGCCCGACTCTGCACGCTGCCGCCAGTCAGCCCGATCTTTATTCCGCGTCGCGCAAGAATGCAATTATGACCGATGCCGCCGTACCTCCGCCCATCCCGCAGCCACTCCAACGCAGCCACAAGGTCGATTTTTCCAGACTCTTCTCACGACACAAATCAAAGAACAAGGACAAGGGAAAGGACAAGGACAAGGGGAAGGACAAAATGACGAGGCCTTCAACCAACCACGGATCCACAGCAGTTCTGCCTCTACCACCACCGCCGCCGGTACCTGTCTCGACTCGCGCTCGCCAGGATAGCGATCTTTCATCCGTCCGACCTGCCTCCTCAGGTACCGCTAGCCACCGCATCCAGGCCACTGCCTTTGACCGAAACGCTACCGAAAATGCAAAGATCAACGTGCGCAGGCCGCCGAAGGGAATCAAGCATTGGTTTGAAGGTCTGGACTCATCCGACGACGATCTGCCTGAAGTCGTTACTCCCGCCGAAACCATCCACCAGTCTGCCTTTAACCCAGCACTTGGTCCTGGAAGATCAAGAGTCGCACCTACCTCGCGTGTCACGCCCAATTGTGAAGGCTCGTCATCCGACTACTTCCACTACCAGAGCTCGACACACCAAGCACACTCGCAGAACCAAAATCTCCAGGAACGCAGCATGCTGAATCTCTCATCCGATGAAGAGGACTATCAATCCGAACCTTCTTCACCCCCTAGATGGGCAGACCCCTCGACTACTGCAAGTGGACCGATGTCCGACTCTGTGAGCTGGAACAAAACTGCTGCTACGAGACAGTCAACCTTCAGCATGCAAACAACAATGACCTCTGGCTCCATTCCCATTATCCACGCTGATAACCTGGAGCTTGCTTATCGAACTCCTCTACCTCCTCTTCCTGCTCAGTATCAGCAGTACTCAGACGTCAGCGCTGTTCCCGCTCCTCTACGGAAACAAAAGTCTTACCATTTCTCGTCTCCTGGACGTACGCGAGCCACAAGCGTTACATCGACTGGTATGCAGAGTGCTGCCAGCGCCTCCACCACCGGACAGTCTCATGTCATGGCCGTCACCCAAGAAGAGATGGCCCTGCTCGAGATGATGCGTCGCAAGAGAGCCGAGATGCAGACCCAGTCTACCCACCCTTCTCGAAGACACGAGTCATCCAGTCAGCCTTCTCACTACGATCGTAAGAACTCTGTCATTAGAAGCACCGCTTCATCGACCTTTTCGAGGGGCAGTGCTATGAGTATAGGTCTCATGCTCGACGCGCCTGAAGGCACTGCTTTCCCTGCACCTCCGAGCAACAGGATCGTTCACGAAACACAGGACATGAACTACTTCGGTCTCGACGAGAAACACACCAACAGATCATCAGATATGTCCACGCCTCACTCATACATGCTGGCCGAGCTGGAGGCACCTACCGAACAACTGCAAGCTCTTTGTTTCCAACAACCACCCAAATCTGCAAGCTCGAGTCAAAACAGACTCGTCCCGTTTGAGAACACGGCCGATCCTTATCGGCTAGCACCAGACCTTGAGCTCTCTTCTCTCGACCTCCTGCCGCTTCCTACACGCACCTACTCTCCCTCTCTCGCCGGGACTTGCAGTTCAGCCATGACTCCTGAGTTTAGTACCCACGGCTCGAAATTCAATGTGGCTGGCAGTGATAGCGAGACCAGCAGCGAAGCAGACAGATACCGCAACAGTGTCAAAACCATGGACAGCGTAGACCTGGATGTCATCACCGCCTGGGGACGTTTGGGTGGGCAGTAAATCTTTGCCCTTGGCTTCCAACCTGCTTGGACCTTCTTTTTTGTACATACGATTCTCTTTCGGCCTTTTGTTTTCCCTTTTCTTCTTCTTATGAGATCACGATCTAAAATCTGGATATTCGGGGTCTGTCTTGGTTAGACGGTTGGCGTATACTCTTCAATCTTGTTGCTTATATAGGTACTATAGTGTTTGATGTGGATGGCTTATCTTTGACGACGTATTTAGTGCATGAAACCAATGCTTTTACTCTACTTATTACCATCCTCTTTCATACTGCGTGTTGTCGCGTGAATTCCAAGACTGTACAGAAATGTCGTGTAATTTTATGGCTTGATTCCCTGCGCACTGCAACTATCAAGCCTCTTGTCACATAATTTCGAAATTGATGTGCAAACATTAGAGAGTGTCGCTCATACGAAAAGAGCGTCTGAGGTTGACATCGTCCGGTGAGGCAGCCGCGAAGCTGCCAGGGTCATCTACCTCAGCAACTCTAATTAAACACAGACTACACACTTATCAACAGAATCATCATGGCCGACTTTCCAGACAGTGGGCGACCGAGCAAGAGAGTACGTGTTGATGAACCCACAACAAGCAGTGAGTCGCCGCCGAAAGATGAGTACAATTGGGATCGGCCTGCCGACCTAGATGAATCAACCGGCGAGACCATCAGCCCTCCGCCGCTCGCACGCAACAAAGGCAAAGAGAAGCAACATCAAGAACAACACACGATCACACGACCCTCGCCATTCCAACTTACCAAAATTCACGACTTGCCAGCCTCATCCAATGTCGACACCGTCACACTCTCAGACATCCTTGGAGATCCTATGATTAAGGAGCAATGGCAGTTCAACTTTCTTCACGATATCGACTTCATAATGAGCCATCTGGATGAAGATGTACGCGATACAGTGCAAACTAAAATCATCCATGGCTTTCACGACAAGAACAGCCTTGCTCGCATCAATCTCGAGGCCACGGCCAAGAAGTATCTCAATGTTCAGGCTTTACATACATGGATACCTGCTTATGGAACGCATCATTCGAAAATGATGATACTCATCAGACACGATGATACCGCCCAAGTCATCATCCACACAGCCAACATGATCCATCAAGACTGGACGAACCTCAGTCAAGCAGTATGGCGATCACCACTCCTGCCCTTGTTCACTGCAGAGGATGAGACGTCCAAGGCACCCATAGGCTCTGGCGCTCGGTTCAAGCAAGAATTGCTCAACTACCTGGAAGCTTACAAGGACAAGTTCAGAGATCACACCCGACCTCTAATCAACCAGCTCAAGAAGTATGACTTCTCTGCTATCAAGGCTGCACTCGTTGCAAGTGTGCCAGGCAAACAGCAAGTCGGCACGAACACCACCACCAGCAAGCAAAGTCTTTGGGGCTGGCCTGGTATGGAGCGAGTTCTCACAGAGGTTCCGGCAACCAGACTCGCAAGCAAAGCTCAGATCAATGTCCAAATATCCTCAGTCGGCACTTCATCCGAGAAGTGGCTGGAAGGTTTCTTTGATGTTCTCGGAACAACCACTGCTGGACAACAACCGAAGGCCAAGAAACCATCCGTTCGGGTCATCTTTCCCACGGCTGATGAGATTCGACGTTCGTTGGATGGCTACCAATCCGGGAACTCAATCCACATGAAGCTGGATTCGGTCATGCAAAAGTCACAGCTGAGGTACATGAAGCCACTGTTGTGCACTTGGGCAGGCGACATGAGAGAGGACCAGAACGGAGTGCGCGAAGCAGGTCGTCGCCGCGCTGCGCCACACATTAAGACGTTCATCAGATTCTCCGACGAAAGCTGTGACAGAATTGACTGGACTTTGGTGACGTCGGCAAATCTGTCGAAGCAGGCATGGGGAGAAATGGCTAACAAGCAGGGAGATGTCAACATCAAAAGCTTCGAGATTGGCGTCCTCGTATGTCCTCAGTGGCTTGCTGATGCTGGAGAAAAAGTCGCTATGGTACCTGTTTTCAAGAAGGACAAGCCAGAGGTTGGTGTCGTTGGAGAGGTCGACAAAGTTATCGGGGTGAGAATGCCCTACGACCTGCCACTTACACCTTATGGCGAGGACGAGGTGCCATGGTGTGCAGAGAGACAGCATGTGGAACCTGACTGGAAAGGTGTCGTGTGGGGAACGTACAACCCCAACATGTGATCTTACCATGGCTTCTGAGGGCGTCCGATTTGTCGAAGATGGCTCGATAGCTCAGTGGCTCGGTCGAGGAGCGCACAGGAGTGTGGCCTGTAGCTCAGAAAATGAAACACGAGAGAAAGACCAGGCAACGAGTAGTGGTTATGCAGATTATAATATGATATTGCTTCTCTTTATTCATGACAGAAGGGGGTATATCGAATGACGAAAAAGTCGACGTTTAACCGGTGTAACCGTGCTTCTTCTTGAGCGACTCGACGAGAGCGACGTACTTCTTCTGGGCGTCCGAAGGCGAGACACCCTCGTCGACGAGCTTCTGCCATGCGTTTCTCTTGGCCTTGCCCTGTTATGGAAGATGTCTGTCAGCGGTGTGTTCGACTTGACGAGCAGAGAGTCTCGAGTAAGAGTGCGGGCGTTACCTTGAGGTCGAACATGCCGGGCTTGTCAGAGGACTCGATAGGAGGGTCCTGGGTACCCTGCTTGAACAGTCCGTAGAGCTATACCGCCACAGTCAGTCCACGTGGTTCCCTCGTGCTTTTGTGCTTGCGGCCATTGGTACCTGGAGGAGCTCATCATCCGAAGGCTTGGCCTTGAGCTTGCGGCTGTCCTCGATAGCCTTCTTGAACTCGGCGGTTTGGGCGACCATATTGACGTTTATGTGTGGTATAGGAAGATGGTTTGGAGTAGGTGTTTTGTTTGTAGGTGGAAGAAGGAGAGAAGGTCAGATGAGGGGGGTCACATTCAATCTCGTGGTCTCATTTGGAAGAGGCTTGGCGGGAGTGGGGGGAGCTTCGAGACCCTGGCGAAACGACCCTTGACATCATTGTGACTTGTCACTTTGTTTTGAAACAACATGGTGCTTTGGTCTTTCTGATGCATCTATCTCTCTATGATGACCCGATGGGTGGGCGTCTACAGCTTGTGTCCTGTCTTTTCGAGAGCACGCTTGTAGCTCTCCGTTGCCTCACAATCGGCAATCCACTTTTCAATCTTCTCCCACTTCTTGCCTTTGGTACCCAACTGCCTCGCCAGAATGAACTGTGCCGAAAACAACATCATACAATCAGCCACGGTGACACTGTCCCCAACCAAGAACTTCCCTTCACTCTTTCCCAGCTCCTTTTCCAGAAAATCCATGTCTTTGCATACGTTGACTGACATGCCTTCTTCGGTCTTTTCTGCTGCGGCTGGGTTGTCGGCACCGAACCAGCGTGTGTAGAGGATGGCTAGTGCGTGCAGCGCATACGTGGCTTCGGCCGCATGTACCCAACGAAGACATTGCACGCGCGTGGCCGAGTCTTTGGGAAGGAGTTTGTTTGAGGTGTCGTATTTCTCACACAGATATCTGATTTGAAGCATCAGTAAGGTGCAAAGCCACTCAGAGCATCTCAGGCTTCAACGTACTCGGCTATAGCACCACTTTCTCCCACGATCAAGTCTCCATCTTTGATCAAAGGAAATTTGCCTAACGCGTCGCCAGAGTTGTCTTTGAATTGCTGGGGTGCTTTGCCGTTCTCGCGCTCGGTGAATTCGAGTTTGTAGTCCAGGTCTAGTTCTTCCAGTTGCCAGGCTGTGCGAATGCAACGAGAGGCTTGCAAAAAGTATAGCGTGATGTCTGGCATGGTGTCTAGTGAAACGACAGTTGACTCTTGGAGAAGGGGTCTGGAATGGCGGGGTTGGTATACGATTTATATTGATGGCGGAGCGGGGTTGCCATCAAGGTTTCAGCCGTTGCTGGTGAGTCACTGACGCTTTGTTGTCGCTGCCCGAGGTCCTGCGGAGATTGACGACATCACTTTGTGGATTATCGCTGCTGATTGACAAGAATGATTTGACAAATGGTTTTGGATATCGTTACAGGCATCAATTTATATCGAAACTATACAGGAACCTCGCGAGGAACACTTCTCAACTTGAAGTTGGTGTAGAACTCGCTCTGGCGGACGAACCAAGCATTTCTCTTCTTCCAGTCGTCGCAAGCCATCTCAATCTCGAAAGTTCTCAGGAACGTCGGCACCAACTTGTAGATCTCCAACAAGCTGATGTTCTTGCCAATGCAAGTTCTAGCGCCGGCACCGAATTGGAACATGGTGGCCTTCATCTCCTTGAGCTTCAATGGGTCGGCCTCAATCCATCGTTCAGGTCTGAAAGTCTCGACGTCGGCACCGAAGACTTCGGGGCGGCGGTGGAGGACCCAAGAGTTGCAGCCGACGATGACACCGCCGGGAATGTGCTCGCCACAGATCTCAATGCCTTGCTTGGGGGTAATGCGTTCGAGGATCAAGCCAGCAGCGGGGTGCATGCGGAATGATTCTTGAATAACAGCGTCGAGGTAAGGAAGTTTCTGACTCTCTGCCCAAGACACCTTGTTGTTATCACGTTGTTGGATCGCACCAGTCTCGGCGGCATCGTCAAGCTCTTGCATCAACTTTGCGTAGACCTTGGGGTGTCTGACCAGGTGGTAGAAGACACTGCTCAAACTGATGGCGGTAGTCTCGCTTCCAGCAAACACCATACTTGTCGATGCTGCCAGCACTTGGGCATCGGTCATGAATTCAGGGTGGTCGTGTTGAGCTTGGTTGAACTTGGTGAGGAGATCGATACCGCGGCCAGGACGCTTCTCGACGATGCCGGTTTCGCGGACTTTCTGCATCTCATCCTTGCGCTCGCCTGAGCGGTCAAGTGCGAATTTGGTTACAGGGAAGACCTTCTTGTTGATACCCCATTTCTCGAGTTGAAGCTTGAGAGGGTTCTTTTCCAGAAGAAGATCAAGGAAGGGCATTTGGCCAATCTGGAGAGTGTTGTCAGTGATGTGCAGCTATCACACTGGGACAAGAAAACTTACGGGTGCGGCATACGAGAGGAACTTGTTCAAGAACTCAATGATGCCATCGACATCCTCGTCTCTCTCGATGTATCCGAGACGCTTGCTCCAAGTCAACTCTCCAATAACGTCGAAAGCGTAGAATTGCAACCAGCGAGTGAAGTCACATCTTTGGGGCTTCTCTCCGCAGTAGAGCTCCTTGGTGCGCTCAATGTAGACGTCCGTTGTGCTATCGACTAGAGGCTCGTACTCGACCAGCGAGGACATGGCGAAAGCACCGTTGACGCATCTTCTGTACTTGGCGTGGTAATCCTCCCAGGTGGTTGAGAACAGTGATTGCAGACGCTTGCCCTTCGAGACGGCTTGTTGGACAGGGTAAAAGTCCGACTTGGTCATACCCTTGTTCAGACCATAGATAGTCTTGATAGCCTTGGGGTCGGCAAACGACAGGACGTTAGGTCCAAGTCTGACGATATCTCCATGCTGCTTGTGAAGAGCTACATGTGTGACTTCTGATTTCTGGGCTCGTACTTCGAAGTAGCGCCACCAGTTTGTGTAGGCTGCTAGAGGAGCACCAGGGTATTTGTTCAAGCCTTTGTAGAACTTGTTGTTGAGGAGGTATGCAGCTGCTGATGCTGCTAGCACGACTGGCCAGTATGCCACCAGAAGTGGTAATAGCTCGCCGATGATCATGATGTGTTAAACTTCAAGATGCTCGGGATATGTGAGGATGATGGGTGGACGATATGGTATGAACACTCGGTTGAAGAGAACGAGAAGTGGTAGGTTATGGGAAAGTGATGCGCAAGTGATGCCTTTCTGACTTACAAGTTGCAGCAGGCAGCTTATATGTACTGCTGCTGTTTACACCAATACTCAGTCAAGCGGCCAGCCATACGCAGCTTCGGCAATGTCACATTCGCAACTGCCGTGGTGTTGCAGGAGGTCGCATGGGCACAACAACGACTTCCAGCTTGGCCTATAAACGGCAGTTGCAAAAGCTCTCGGGAACTCGGGTTTGGCACCTCCTTATCCTCGGTTTTTAGAAAGTCTGCAGGGCGCGAGAGTGCAAGTCACAACTACTGTTCTGACGATCGGTGTTTTGGCAATGGGGCCCCAGATTCTGAGACGAGCTTCCCCACCACCGTTTGGCGACATGCTCTCATGCCGCCTCATTTGATCTTGACAACCTGTCCCGTACCTTCTAGACTTTTTCTTTTTGTCACCGAACAGATCGCCACTTTCTGATGCATTTCATGCTTGTGCCACTCGCTGGTCAATAATAGTATCTATGGTATCTTGAAAGCAGTACGGATACGGGTAATTCTACAGGTTTACATCATCGTGGCACGTGAAGCACGAGATTGTGACTTGCGAAGCGTCGTTTCGGCAGAAGAAATCGGCATTTCGACTCTGGAGCATCTGCCGCACATTCGCACACGACTGCTTTTTCCTCCCTTCACGGATTCTCGGCTTGCTCTTCGATATCGGTACTGGAAGACAAAAATGACGGCAGCTGCTGGTAAAACGGCAATTCTTCCAATGGATCCAGACAATCACGGACATCCGAACAATCCGCAAGGAATTGTTCTCAGGTGCGAGTTTCAGAGGAGAATTGAACCGGAGACAGGGAGCCGTTGGTTCTGGAGGCCACCGCAGCTCGATCATCTTGGATAGCCATCTACAACAAGGCACTGTTGTGTACGTACAGAGAGACTGCTGACTTGAGCTACAAGGCGTAAGCACAGTATTGAGGTCAAGTCCGCTAAAAGAATCAAGGCCTAAGATTGGTCGAGTAGCTTGCTCAAAGCTAAGCTGCAACTTGCAAGCACACAGACTCTCACTGACCCTGGCTTGACTGCCTAGTAGAACACCACTCCAATCTCGACGTGGAGCGATAGGTAAGCTGTAAAATTGCAAACTGCTCTCAAGCTTGGTAAAAGTCCGAAGAGAGCTGATAGAATGGCGGCTCGTTTTGGACACGATCCTGTGTCTTCCAAAACACACTGTATTTTGACAGCTACGCTTTACATTTTACATTGACACCATCTGGTCCGCCGCTGCCCATGGGGGTTATTCCATTCGACAAACACCCAGACCAGTGGGGTGTGGGGGTTACCGTGGGGTTCAATACCAGAGCCCGGGTCCGCAATCTCGTTGCAGTAAACGACCAATCTCGGGCTTCGCATTTATCCAACAAAGCGTCAGCCGGCAAGTCTGCCCTAAAATTGGTGCTAGAATCGGCGTGAAGCGCGAGCCAGCCGCCGTAAGGATGTTATCCTTCGCCCAGACCTAAAATCAACGCCCCCTACGCGGACCAAACTTGAGCCGCAGTAAAAGTATTGCTTGGAAGGCTTGGTTGCAACAGACTTTGCTTGGAACGCCACATCTCCCAGCGTATCTGAACTCTGGATAAACCGACATCCAAAGACATTAGAGCAACACTTTTCTGGAATTCAGCGGTCCAACAAACTCTTCTCTGTCAAATTATCAATACAGCAGTACCCCGGATGATCCGTCAATGCACAGTCAGGAAGACCCACCGATCCAATCGCGTTGCTGTATTAAGTGGGTACGTCTATCTCGCTGGGACCACTTTTTTGACCATCCGTGAGGACGCTTGTGGAGAAGGCGGAGAAAATCGATTCCTTCTCCCCACAAATTTTTCATATTGAGGCCAACCGTTTCGAGTTGCTCGCCAGGGATAAAAGGGTCCGTCCCCAACACCTACACTGCTCTCCTACACCCACTTCTTTCATCTCAGGTTGCGACACGGTCAAGATGCAACACAATCCTGACTTCAAGGCCGACCTTCGCGAGCCTTCTGAGACAGACGACCATGTCACTGCAGGACAGCTCGAAAAGCTCGAGACTGGCGGCCTGGCACCATGGTCAACTCATATCGCCGGTGATGCCGCCAATCTCTCTCCCGAGCATCGCGACTACCTTCTGAAGCGACATGGCACGTTGGAACTGGACCCTATGCCTGGCTTTGGTGATGCGGATCCATTGAACTGGAAGACTTGGAAGGTTAGATGACTCATCTGTACAAAAATTCGTACAATGTCTGACATATCGTAGAAAACCATCAACCTCTTACTGGTCGCATTCCATGCGATGATGAGCACATTCACAGCTGCAGCAATCATTCCGGCTTACTTCAACATCCATGAAGACTTGGGCTGCAGCATCCAAAGAGCCTCTTACCTCACCTCTCTACAAATCGCAATCTTAGGTGGAGCGCCACTATTCTGGAGACCACTCTCCATCCGATACGGACGTCGTCCAATCTGGTTGATTTCTCTGATCGGCAGTCTTGTTTGTAACATTGGATGCGCCTACAGTCATAGCTATGCCAGCATGGCAGCATGCAGAGCGTTGGTCGCTTTCTTCATCAGTCCCGCTGGAGCCATCGGAACCGGTGTCGTCAGTGAAACCTTCTTCAAGAAAGAACGTGGTACCTACCTTGGCATATGGACGCTTATGGTCACAATTGGCGTTCCATTGGGTGGTTTCACCATGGGTTTCGTCGCCAACAACGTCGGCTACCGCTGGATCTACTACATCCTTGCCATCATCAACGGTGTTCAGTTCATCCTTGCCCTCTTCTTCTGTCCTGAAACCAGATATTTGCGCCAGGGTGTTGAGCACCAAGGTTCTGATCTCAAGCAAGAATATTATAACTTCAGACGCATCGACCCTACTCCCATGAGAGCCTGGGACTTTATCCAGCCCTTGACCATGGGTCGTCACGCTACAGTCCTAATCCCTGCTGCCTCTTACTCCATGGTCTTCCTGCTTACTTCCATCCTTGTCACCGTCGAGATTCCTCAACTGTTTCAAGAGAAGTACAAGTTCAACGCTCAGCAGATCGGATATCAATTCGCTAGTATTATCATCGGTGCTGTGATTGGTGAACAGCTTGGAGGTGTTCTGTCCGATTTCTGGATGAAGCGCAAGGCTCGCAAGATGCCTGCTGGCCATCGTCCTCTGCCTGAATACCGTCTCTGGCTCAGCTACTCGGGTTTCTTACTCGGTATTGTCGGTTACATTGTCTTCCTCATCCAGACCGATGACACCATGAAATGGAATGTCACACCCCTTATCGGCGCCGCCATCGCCGCCGTTGGAAACCAAATTGTCACCACCGTCCTCATCACCTACGCCGTCGACTGTCACCAAGAAGAAGCCGCTAGTGTCGGTGTCTTCATCACCTTTGTCCGCCAGATCTGGGGTTTCATCGGTCCCTTCTGGTTCCCCCAGATGTTTGAGGGCATTGGACTTAAGGCTAGTGCAGGTGTCGGTACTGCTTTGATGATTGGTGTCAGTGTTGTTCCTATCGTATGGCTGCACTGGAGAGGTCGCTCGAGAAAGACTGTTGACGAGTGAAAACACTCGTGATTGCGTTTGTAGCGAGGGAGTTTTGTTTTCAACATGATTATAATAGATACGAACTGTAACGAATTGTATACCTACAGAGCCCGCCTTCAACAAGGGCTCTTTTCTACTTCTTCCAAGTCATGTTCCTCGTTCTTGTCTTTTTCTATGAGGTGAATATAGTAATCAGCAGGTGTAGATGAGCTTAGACATCGCATGCGAGTAGGCAATTGTCACTTGCACCTGAGGGAACAAGGACACTCTACCTACTCCACGGCTGTAAGATATCTTCAGACATGCTTTTTTCGAGCTGTTTACCACTATCTTCAGCAAAATCATGATCTGGTACCAAGCCATGCGCAAATCCATCGCGTGCCAACGATGCCGAAGTCCAGAAAGAGTTTTCAGCCACTGAAACCAAAAGTGATGATCCTTCAACGATACAGGGATCCTGTATCGATGCAAAAGGTAAATTTGATGGTCAGTACGGGGGTCGAACCCGCGACCTTGGCGTGCCGTGTATTGGAAGATATTAGCACCACGCTCTAACCAACTGAGCTAACCGACCTGTTTGATGAAGTAGGCTCAAAAATATCAACACATATTTCTCATCAAATTCTGATCTGATGGCCACTGGAATGTTTGAGCAGACAGCAGAGGTTGTGAGCAGGTCGGTTACGCTCAGCTGGTTAGAGCGTGGTGCTAATATCTTCTGATACACGGCACGCCGGTCGTTGGCGGGGCATGACAAGTCATGCCCATCTAGGGATTGACTTGAGTCGTGATCCGGGTATGATACGTGCAGATTTAGGCTGGAGTTTTTGGAATCACAGATGGGATGACTAAAATTGTATATAGCGCACTGAGTGTACTGTAGACCAGACACGTGGGTAGATATATCTTCTAGTAGCATCATTCTATGGTTATAGTAGAGTTGGACTCATCGTCGCTGTCGACGAGGCTGTTATAGTTCGAGAGCAGGGTGTTACCAGAAGCAAGTTTGACTTGGTCATCTCAGGATTATTTTATCTCAGACTTGTCTGCCATAGTCACAATAGTTTCTGTTTCACGGCAAACAGCAGCGATATTCAACACCACGTATATACACAGCTACTTCTCAAGCAGAGGTGACCGCCAAAGAGACACCTCAAGGTTATCCCTCTCCTTGGATATCACTCTGTTTCTGAAAGTATCATGCATTTCTGCAGCTGACTCTTTTAGTCCCAAGCACAGAAGGGAAGCATGCCACAAGACTGTGCAACAATCGAACGGGGGAGTATCAGAATGGGTAGAAGTTTTCAGCTCAATTATCTCTGCATTATCTACCATGACTTTTTGTCGTCTATCGTCGTTTCAGATGCCTGTACCATCCATGCTATGACATGAGTAAGAAAGAAAAGGGGGAATTAAACGCCTCATAAAACCATATCGCGCTCCCAATAACATCAGATGTTGATGCAAAACAGCACACCAGGTGCGTTTATTGGGAAGAACCACCGGAGATGGTGAGGACCTGGCCGTTGACCCAGCTGCCGTCACCACTGGCAAGGAAAGCTACCACGCGGGCAACATCCTCGGGGACGGCGCAACGACCGAGAGGGCAGTGCTCGGCCATGAGGTTCTCGATCTTGTCAGCGGGCCAGTCGGGGGTACCGCTGAGAATAAGTTAGCATGCTTTCTCTCACAGGAGTGAATGGTTGAAACATCGCAACTTTGCTTGACAGATTGAGATAATCGCCAGCCTAGTTGTGATGCTTTCATCCTCGATTTGACATACCCAGGGATGTAGTGCCTATTCAAGCGTGTTAGTGACAGTGTTCAAGAGTTTGCTCGATATGAGAGTAAAAGCTGAAAGAAACTTACCATGCGTTGGAGGTGAACATGTCAGACTTGATACCACCGGGGGCGACACCGTTGACGGTGATACCGCGCTTACCGAAGTCGGTAGCGAAGGCCTTGATCATACCAATAACGGCCATCTTGGAGGCGTTGTAAAGGGCGTGGTCGCGGACACCAAGAAGACCAGCAGCGATGGAGGACATGAGGATCAAACGACCGTTGTCCTCAAGGTGCTTCCATGCAGCCTGACCAACGAAGAACTGGGCGCGGGCGTTCAGGTTGAAGACGTGGTCGTACTTCTCCTCGGTAATCTCCTCAGTCTTGTCCCAAGACTCGGTACCGCTGTTGGACATGACAATGTCAATCTTGCCAAAGTGCTTCTTGGTCTCCTGGAACAAACGCTCAATCTCGGAAACCTTGCTGACGTCGGCCTGGATAGCGATGGCCTTGGCGCCGCTGCCGGTGGCCTCAATTTCTCTCACGACCTCATCGGCGGAGGACTTGCTGCTCTGGTAGTTGACAACGACGCTGGCACCACGTCTTCCGAGCTCAATGGCGCAGCCACGACCGATACCACGGCCAGCACCGGTGATGAGTGCGACCTTTCCGTGAAGGGAGGCGGTGGGAACGGTGACAACTCCTTGAGAAGACATTATGTTGTATTTGAGAGCTGGTATAGAGTTGAAGGTTTGGTGTGATGGTGTTGCAGCGAGTGTTGAGGATAGATGTGATGTGGAAAGTATAGAACCCAGCAGACCGTGGACCTACCAGCCATTAAGTATCACTTACCTTCGCTATCCTACTATGCCGATTACTCGAAACAGCTGTTCTATCCAGAGTCCCGATACCACGAGGGCCGAAGTGTTGAAAGTCGAGGTGGGGAGCCGAAATGTTTGGGAGACCGAGCACAGCGTTTTGAAGGCCGAAGCGGAGCGGACGGACACGCCCTCTCAGGCACAGCGGACGTGAGACATGTCTTCCCACAAGAAAGTCCGACGATTGATGATGAGCATTGATCTTTCGGTTGCGTCAAAATAGATGCCGTCGGAGAATATTTGATGCAAGACGCTGATCTTGTCCGTTCGGTTCGTAGGGGCCGCAGGGTAGAGTTGGTGAGGGAACTTTCTTGTCAGGGCCAAGCAGGTGCGGGGCTGTTTGTGGCTGACAGCCATGAAGCCTGCGAAGCCTGCGAAGCCTACGAGAGTTGCAGCAAACTTCCTCTATACAACACTTCTGTTCACAATGTCATGACGAGCAAAATATACAAAATAATGGCAGACAGATTTCATTCGATCCGAGTATTGTCTCGAAGCACCTACTACCAGGTCGCTTGCTCCATGCCTCTACCATTATGAACACCATGATGGTGCAGCCCCGCTTCTACTAGTCCTTCCATCAAATGCGCTTTCCTGGACTCCGAGCAATGGCTGCCATCCCAAACATCTCCCCGGTATGCATGAACAACGAAGAGAAATCGCCCAAAGAAGCAAGAAAAGCAGAATGAAAGAAGACAGAAACCGAAAAGAAAAGGGTAGAAACGCTGCTGGTAGGCTTGCGTGTTCTACATGGGAATATTAAGTGCTCATTTCGTCGTGGCATCATGGTAAAAATTGCCTTCCAAAACAAACTCAGCCGGGATGGCTGAGTTCAGCAAGGGTCAGCATGCTCGTCGCTATACCAAATCAATCGAATTTGTGAGCTTCAGAGCAAAGAAAAAAAGGCCAGCTAACATCAGAGTTGTGAAAGGCAAGCTGGCCTTGAGGGTATCGTTTCGAACCGAGAACGCCAAAAGATAAGAATTGCATGATCACAAAGATCCTGGTGTGCATTCATCACCAGCCTTTGTAACCGATGGAAGAGGCACGCTGGTAGACAGGAAGCTTGAAGCCCTTCTTCATCTCGGTCTGGACGAAGAGAGACGCGCGCTTGAAACGGCGGTCCTGGTACTTGAGGAAGACAGCGTTGTGATGAACATCAGGTGCCTCGCAACATTCGACCATGACAGCCAAGAGCTGACGGATCTGTGCATAGGTGTAGTTGGAGTAGTAGACGTGAGCCTGGGTCCACTCGCCCTTGCGCAACATTAGGCGAGCAAGACAGTGGGCGCCTGCAGCCAGGAAACTTGGCGTGCAGCCAACGAAGCGTTCGTCCATGATGGTGATTTCCAGGAAGTACTTTGCCAAGGTTCTGGTCTCGAGGTCGTAGTCATCGGCCTTGCTGATGCGGCGCAGGAAACTCATGGGACCAGGCCAGCCGAGCTCAAAGGAGAGCATACTGAGCATGTAACGCTCAGCCTTGAGGATCTCATCCTGGGTGTAGCCTCCATCAACCATGTAAACAACTTCCTGGACCGATGGGCAATTGACTTCCTCGTACTTTGCGGCAAGGAAGATGGCGGTGGCGCCGACGAGCTGCAGCTTGCCTAGTGAGATGACCTTGCAAGAGAGGAAACGGTCGATGTAGTTGACAGCCAGGAACAGAGTCTCGGGCAAGAGGGTGAAGCGTGTGTGAACCTGGATCATCCAGTCCATGAGAACGGATCGCATCGACCATTGACATTCGTTCTGGTAATCCATATAGTGTGCATTCGGGCGCATGCGCTCCTGTTCGGTATTAGCAACTCGTATTCTGACGAGCAATAGGGACTCAACATACCTCGAGAGTGCGCATGTACTCAAAGATCTCATCACCATATTCGGCTACCATTGATGTATCCCACTGGTCATCCTCAATATCCTCGGGGGTACGAGAGCTCTCGACGACCTGCCTGGCTTCCTCGATCTCCCTCAAGGTCTTGGCAGTATGCTTCGGGCACAACACGACCGTTGCTCCACCAGTTGTGTTGTCTGTAACACCACCTCGCGTCACTGTCTGGGTTCCTTCATATAGCTCCTCTTCATACTCCTCGTCATATTCGTCGTCGTTGACAGTGATCAAAGACTGGCTCAGGACGACCTTCTCCTCGGCCTCAGGCGCGAATTGTTCCAATGCGTTGGTATCCAGGATGACTGCCTCTGGGTGGTTTAGAGCTTGCGGCGGTTGGACAGATCCAACAGCAGTGTCTTCCTTGGTGTCGTCGGTGATGCAGACTTGTTGTTGAGTCTCGACTTCGTCGGTAGTGCCTTCAGATGAGGGTTCTGTCTCACCAGCTGTGGTTTCGTCGATAGTGGATGTTGCTGAGTCTCCGAGGACAGTGACACTCTTCTTTGCTTGGACTTTGCGGATAGTGGGCAGGGCAGCGGTAGGTGCAATAGCGGTAGTGATGTTCTTGACAATGAGAGGCTTCTGAGCAGGCTTTGAGACCACGAGAGGCTCGAGGTAAATGGCTGCTGCCTTGCCATTGTCATGTGTCTTCACACCATCGTCTGTCACAGGAGCGGTCCTGATGGTGTTGCTCACGTCGGCAAAGACAGCACGCTTGGCACCAGCGCGCACAGCACCGTTCTGCATCAGGGTAGGTAGGGTGGTGGACGACTTATTGCGCTGGTGAGTACCTTTGGCTGTGACTGGGTGCGAAGGAAGAGCGTTTTCGTCGTGGATACGCAAAGCGCGCTGGGGTCTTTGGGGCTATTTATGGTCAGCATGGGTGAAAAGGTGCTTGTGAATGCAGGTCCTAGGAATGTATTTTCGCGTGGTGAAAATAGCATGTGGATACACGTGTGTAGTGGACGTGTTGGAGATATGCAAGGGTGGAGGCAGCATATTCGTTGCAGCCAAACAAACAAAGCAGTGCAAGGTTGCATCTTGAGACAAAAACATAGAAGGCGCGAGAAGATGCATAGCAAATCGAGTATCAATCTTACCTTTGCATCCATGATGGGCAAGCTGAGACAAGGCGGGAGCAATGTTCGGTGTAGAGACAAATCTGAAGCGCGTCGCCGGCGAATCTTCAAAGTCTGCGAGAAAGCCGTGGGGGCTGGCACGCGTATGGACGAGGAGACAGCTGGAGAATAAAGAGGACAGCAGTTCAGCGCAGGCTCATGGCGAAGTAAGAAGGTAGTCGATGGTCGAGGGAGATTCTAACATAAGATTGCTAGAGGGCCCGAATGTCAAAACATCCAAAACGGTTCCATCAACAAACAGAAGAGCTGCATAACAGGTTCGCCAAGCCGCTAGCGTCAACTCTAACCCTGTCCAATGTAAACAAGGCCTCCTCCACGTCGTCCTCCAAAGGTACAAGATGGCATTTCCCCCTCGAATATATCCACAAACGATCGAATCTCCGATCCAACTGTAATACGTCAAATCTTGTCATATGCTTGAATATTTCTGCTATATATCTAACCCTAGCCACCAACGAGGATATGCAAATCACGCGTTCCTCCTTTTGCGACTTCTGGCACGCGAACCAACACCATCGCACGTGACTCGCAGGTAGGCCTTGGTCGCCTTGATCCATTCCGACGACGGCAGATATAATGGAAATACAGGTAGGTTTCCCACGCCCGACAGACAATTTTTGAGATTCAATATCATGCACGAGCTCCAATCAGAAATGAATCATGGCTGGAGAGTGTGTCAGATTCAAGGCTTCTCGACAAAGATGCGTCAGTGTAAGGTTAACCTTCTGTCGTGTGATGGTTGAAAGCATCACTCGTCACGGGAAGGGAAAAGGAGAGCTCTCCCGTCGATACCTACTGTCAGTCCAAATGTTGGCAGAACCGTCGCGCAAATTGCGACTCATGCGCTGGAGACAATCTCTCTGACAGTTGCGACCTCGGCACGCTTGCGCCGGCGCATCTGAAACCGACACTACTAGCAGGCTCGATCTCACCGCTTGGACTTTACGATCTCTTCCAAACCCAACCTCTGTTCAAGGCGACTTCGACTTCCTCTATTCAGAGCGAGTATCGACCTCAATTCGAATATGACAAGGATGTGTTCTTGTAGACAACGCCTCGACCGCGGAACAGATCAGCCTCGTCATTCCGGCGGCATTTATCGGCATGGTAAAGCCGTAGTGATGATTGACTTGCGCGCACCGCTGAGCCCACAAACCACGCACAAGACACCAGGCGCAATGTCGTTCTCGTCACCCACTTGTCATTGTTTTATGCAGCCGCGCTAGGGAGGTTTCAATCTCATCGATTGTAGGCGGTCTGCCTGGAAGCCTTTATAGGTAATCTACCACAGGCCTTTCCTGAAGGTGAGGTGCTAGCTCGATCGTATTGCAACTCGGACCACACATTATTGCTTCGGTGAGCATTCCATATGGCTTGGCGGGTCCGTCGCATTCGAGAGGAATCGACGAAGTTCGGCGTTCACAATTGAGTGGAATGATTGCACAGATTAGCGCTTGAGGGGGAAAAGCAGTTCAAAGAAGCGACGCTCGTCATGGGTGGTGCGTTATCAAAGGTTGGGAGGAGGGCAGTCAGCGCGAGCGGATCTGCAGCGCTATATGCTTGTACTATGCGCGTTTACATGAAATGGGCCTTGAGGTCATTCTATCGGTGTACGGATGCACTGCGCATACACGGTTTGGGGGATACTGGTATGCGCTTGCGTAGCACAAGTTGGGTGACAGACTCGGACACAGGCACGCGGTTTGACAAAGATGGCAGACATACATGATAGAACAGGGCGATTCGAGAGTGCAAGAGTCAGACACCGCTCTTATATGGCACCAGCGGAACTAGACGTGGGCAAGCGCAACGCCTCTCATTGGCTTCCACAAGCCGCCCACAGAGGTGCGCTGTGAAGGAACGTATAGACAGGCAGCATTGTGCATGCAAAGCAGTCAGTTGAGATACGCTATGCAGGTGCAGAGCAGACTGGGTAGATATGCCTCTCTCTCAACAGGGCAGGATTGATAGTGGTGGTGTGTCCTGACGTCGGAAGCAGATAGGATGCGGCTGAGGGAACGGATGTCAGGCCAGGGCAGCCAAATGGGCATTGTTGGACAGAATTCAAGTTGATACAGGATTCTGAGATGAATGCGATCGCAACGATACCAATTGTAAAAGAGAAACAAGAGGTGTTTCGCATGATGAATTGGGGCGTGATGTGGTTAGTGGGCCGGATTCTCCGCCTGGGCTGAGGGACAAGCCAGTAGCTTTCGTTCTGCGCTGCAAGACGACTTCCCCCACCTCTACAACCTTCTTCTTCTGTCCCAGATCCGGTTGTCTTCTATCATCTCATCGTATCTTTGCCATTCGCATCTTGTTGCGCTCCTGTCTTTCGAGTCAGCGGTCATTGCTCGTTGCAATCCCGGCTCTTCACCACCAGCACCGCCCACCACTCTTCGGGTGAGCGCTCGAGCGTACACAGCACGAACGAGTATTCTGTAGACAAGACGTCTGCGAGGAATCGCCAGCGTCTCTCGATCCAAGGCTGAATAGCAGCAACAGCGGTTGCTTGCTGAAAGTGCTCAACTGAAATCGGTTCGTTGACCCTCTTGAGGCGGCTCCCCAGCGCTCGCCTAGTCCCAACCGCCATCAATGTCTTCGCATCACCGCTATCCAGTCCCGTGATGCACCATCCCCTCCATTCCACTCATACAAAAGGCCAATCGAGACATGGAGCGCTGACTGTATCGCTATTCCAGCTCCTCGACGACCCTCTACTCCCGTTGCGCCGACGGCAACGTCACCACCAAGAACCTCAGATATCCTCCCACACCTCTTTCCCAGTACCGGCAAGAGTCCTTTCTACAACCACACAACCCACAAAAGCCATCAGAAGCCTCGATCATGGACGTCAGTGACCTCTTGGCAAGAGATGGACCTCGGGCTACTGCCGCCAGCGAGGGCAGACCGTCGAGCCGTCAGCACTTGACTCGACATTCTTTGCCGTCGCAAACACCTCAATACCACGACCATATGTATGACGGTGCAGCTGATGCTGCCCCGAGGACGTATGCTGACCCTCCTCGTCCCTCGCGCGCAAAACAGCAAAAGCATGTCACTTTTGAACTGCTCCTTCCTGAGGGTCACAACCGTGAGCACCGCGCTCGTCTACCTATGCGTGTCATGATCTCTCCTCATGATACGACCGATTCAATCATCACAACAGTGCGCAACTTCTACGGCTTGTACGAAGGTCCCGGTGTCAGCTTCCAGGACAAGGAAGGGCGCATCCTGATCGCAACCTTTGAGAACTTCGAGCACAACATGGTTGTATACGTACGTATGACTGCTCCTGATCCAGCTGTGGCAGCTGCTACCAGCCAGATCCGTTCGGCCACGACGTCGCCTCGCAAGCCCAAGTTGGCTGCTGCAATTGACATGCGCCCGCCGTCGCGCAACTCCCGTCCGGCTTCGCGCGCTGCCCCTGGCCGCAGTCTTTCTCCTCAGTCGAACCGCAGCCATCGCAGCATGTCCAAGCCGCAATCTCGCAGTGGCTTCCGATCGAAGGACAAGGAGAGCTTGTATGACGACATGTATGCTGGCGACACTGATTATGACAGCGATGGCGCGCACAGCCGTCGTTCCAGGATCGAACCTCATGCCAGCGCCGAGATTAGCGTTGAGAACATTGTCGAGGGTGGCAGAAGGAAGCGGGCTAAGTTTGACAGCTCGGTATGCGCTAGGGCTCCGCTGTGGTCCCATGTTTGGTCTAACCTTTTCCCAGGAACTTCCTCTCTTCGTGCCTCCTCAGGTCCCAGCCGCAAACTCCATTTCCTCCATCTCCCCTCAGAGACGCCCTGCTGCTAATGGCGACATTGTTGCCTCTCCCTTCTCGTGGTCAAACCAGCGCAACGTCACCTACCAGCAGCCTCTTCCTTCCCCTCAGAGCTACACCGGATACTATAGCAATATCCAGACCCCATACAACAACACGACCTTCCGCAGTCGTCCTGTTCCAACCTTCCAACCTCGCTCATCTGTTGGAGGTGGGGCTATCCTGCCTACTCCTGAGCCCACCAACGCAAGTGTCATCTCTGATGAGGATGTTGCTCTGCAGCTCATGCGCCTTGGCGACGCTTCAAACTTTTCCCATGGTCGTACTTCGACTTCTACCATGGATGATGGCCTGAGTGGCAAGGCAGACGCTGCTTCTTCGGCTGGTGAAGAAAGCGACCTTGTCAGTGACGAAGTGCCCAAGCCTGCGCAGCCCTCCTCGCACGTCGCCGGGCCTCGCAGAAAGAAGCAACGCGTTATTGAGACAGTCCTCCCGAGCACCGACAGTATTCAGTCCAGTGGGGAGGACTACTCTGAGGTCGACAGCGACGTTCCCGAATATGACGAGAATGGTGTCCACGTCGCTCACGCCATGTCAAAGGCAAGGGGTATGCCTAACGGCAAGCCCCGTGACACTTCTGTCATCGGCTCTACCAAATCTACCAAGAGCCGTGCTCCTGGCCCGGTCAAGTCCAAGCCAAAGTCCAACTCTACCGCTTCTTCGACCAAGGTCCCCATGTCCCCAGCTTCTCTTCCATCGCACTCTCGTAAGGCGTCGACTGCTTCCACCATCAACTTCCAGCACCAACTCGGCGTCGATGAGGAGGATCTATCAACCAAGCCTCGTTGCCAGAGATGTCGCAAGAGCAAGAAGGGTTGCGACCGTCAACGACCTTGCGGACGCTGCAAGGATGCCGGTATTGGTATCGAAGGTTGTGTCAGCGAAGATGAGGGCAACGGTCGCAAAGGACGTTATGGTCGCCACATGGGTGTGTCGGTCAAGAAGTCCGACGTTGGTTTTGACGCTTACGATGCCATCCCGATTACTGCTGCTGGCGGTACCGGTGAGTTCCTCGCACCCGCCCTTCCTGACAAGAACAAGAAGAGGAAGCGTTGAGCTCACCACTCACGGTCATCTGACCAATTTCGTATGTTTTTCTGTTTTTCTTTTTCCTCATCGCATAAGTCATGGTGGGCATTTTGGAGTACATGTTGGGCCAGGGGAGTTTTGTTTTCAACCACACATCCACAAGATCTCTTGGGCAAGCGAGCGTTCCTTTTACATGATTTTGAGCTGGTCGTCTCTCATTTTGCTTTACCAGTCTACATGCACAGCACGCATACAAGCACACATCAATGCTACTTACCTTTTACATCATCGCTGTGTGCAAATTTGCCACGTCGTCATCACGAATATGTATAAACATGTCTAGAACCAAGTGATAGCTAGGGACATGGATTCAGGTTGTATCTGATCTCGAGAATCAAGTGTGAGGTGAAATGGAATCACGGGACAGGGTCGTACCAGAAACAAAGCGGCTTGGTCCCGTGCGGCATCTCGTCATTGGGGCTTGTCGACCTCGACCGCCGTGACCACCTGCACTCAACCTGTGATAAACAACAAGACCTTATCGGATCGCTCACCGCCTTTAATCGCGCGTTTGTTTGCTCAGAATCCCGTCCGCAAATACTCCCCGTCGCAGCACTCAAGCCGAAGCACGACGATCTCTAGCATACTCCTCTCGCGCCAGGCGACCCATCTCACAACATGTCTTCGCGCAAGAAGCTCCTGAAGGTATCTCCCCAGTGACACTGGTTGTTTCGTGTCGCGTGATAATCTAATACCCAATAGGTCATTATCCTCGGCGATAGCGGTGTCGGCAAGACCAGTTTGATGAACCAATACGTACGATACCCCTCCGTCGACCATACCGAGCAAGAACAATAAGAGCAAGGAACAACGAGACTGATGGACGTGTTACTCCCAGGTCAACAAGAAGTTCAGCGCTAGTTACAAAGCCACCATTGGCGCAGACTTCCTCACAAAAGAGGTTCTGGTCGACGACCGACTAGTCACCATGCAGGTGCGTACACCATTCCTTCACCAAGACTGTCTATCTCAGTAAATCTGACGCTCTCGCTAGCTCTGGGATACCGCTGGTCAAGAGAGATTCCAATCGCTCGGTGTTGCTTTCTACCGTGGTGCAGACTGCTGCGTGCTCGTCTACGATGTCAACAACTCCAAGAGTTTCGACACCCTTGACAGCTGGAGAGACGAGTTCTTGATCCAAGCCAGCCCTATGGACCCCGAGAGCTTCCCCTTCGTAAGCCGTGCCTGCGCGAGGACGAATCGACCGAGGACAAGACTAACAGCCAATAGGTCGTGCTCGGCAACAAGGTGGATGTAGAGGAGAGCAAGCGCATGGTATCGTTTCCAGGATTCGAGTATGACATGATAGCGAGCTAACCACGATACAAAGGTCTCATCGAAACGCGCTATGGCATTCTGCCAGTCCAAGGGTGGCATCCCATACTTCGAGACTAGTGCCAAGGAGGCCATCAACGTTGAGCAGGCGTTCGAAGGTAACCAAATTCCTCTTTTTGTCTTACCATCCGACAAAAACTAACACATGCCAGTGATCGCTCGCAATGCTCTGGCTCAAGAAGAGAGCGGTGACTTCAACGCAGACTACCCTGAGACAATCCCCATCAACCTCGACAACGAGCGCGATGGCTGCGCCTGCTAAACATGCCTCTCCAACATTGTCGATCTTTCGTTTCTTTGATGCCATTCGTTCTGTCACAGGCGTTTTCATTCTGCATATGGGAGGGTTTCAAACACTCTATGACCAGGGGCTCCGTCTCATTTCCTCGTGCACTGACTGCTCCATCTGTCGGTGCCTGCGGTGTGAATATATACCTATAATACACCACCAAGTCCTATGTACAGGTCATTGTTCGAAAATTGGTGAGGCGGAGTTGTTTCGTGGCCTTGACGACGCCTTGATATCGGGACTACCTAAGTCTGAAAGGCACTGGATTTGAGACCTAGTCGCTGGACCCTCTTGTGCAAGTTTCCCATTCAATACCGATGCAGAACATCCCTATTCTAATTCAAACGGAAGCAAAAGCTCTGGATGTTTCTGCATCTGTACCACAGCTCTTGACGATCCTCTTCTAACGCACGTTGCCAGCAAGTATCAATGTCAGCCAGCCAATTTCATCATTAATTGCCCCGCAATTTAAACGTCTCCCGCGGGTGACATCCTTGTTCCTTGCATCCTCCGTGTCCAAGCATCTTTATTTTTCTGCACCTATTTCTTGACTATATCTTGGCAATATAAATTGTTATAGCCGCACGAGTGGATAGAATTTTGCTGTCGCGAGTGTTCATCGACCTCATAATCTCACAATTCTCCTATCTGCAGATGCTGTCGCCATAGTCCTAACTGTCAGCACCAACCAAAACAACAAATACTTGTGCGACTCACATCCTGCATCAACAGCCAGGATGGACCACACCACGGTCAGAGACTTCCAGTCGCCGGACAGAGTGGCTTTCCAGGATCAAGGGCCGGCAGGACGCAGCTCCGTTACCAGTCCTCGTAGTCCCGAGATTCCAACCGGTCGCCAGCGGCTTGGAAGTGTCGCCTCGGGGGCGTCATATTTTTCGAACGATAACACACCTATCCAAAGACGATTGTCAAGGTCTAACACGGTCAAAACATACCATGAACCTAGTCGCCCAAACTGGCAGCCCGGCGCCGAACCTGGAATCGATACTGATGCCGAGAGAGTGAGTCCGCACCTGGAAGCCCTGCGCGCGAGATGCGATATTTTGGTTGCGGATTTCAGTGCTGAGCACATGGAGTCTGTGCAAACTGACAACGATTCGCTGGAAGAAGTCTTGTCTGAAAAGCGACCGCCTCATTTGCCTTGCCGCTGGATTTCGGTCAATGGATTGAGTTGGGATGTCATCAAGATCCTTGGTCAACATTATGGACTGCATAGACTGGCCATTGAGGATTTGATCAACACGCGAACCCGCACAAAGTGTGATTGGTACTCTGATCATGCGTTTGTGGTTTTAACTCTGCAGAAGCTTGTTCGTATACATTCGCATGCTGATGCCGACGACTGCGATTGTTCTGACGATGAGCAACCAATACACTATGATGAGATTGATGAAGCGCACGAGCATCATCCGGAACGAGAGCGCATCCCTTTCTGGAAAAAGCCTTTCAAGAAGTCGAAGCGACAGCAGTCTAACCTACCACAATACCGTGATCCTGAGGGTCTGGATAAGATGGGAGATATGATCCGAGCACACAGTTCGACAGCAGATGGCGCGCCGCTGCAAAACATCAGAACGCTACATCGCTATGAGAGTATGCAAAACCCTGAGCACACTCTCTTCATGGAAAAGCATTCCGCACTGTTTGAAGAGAACCTTGTCGTCAGCGTCGAGCAGGTCTCGATGTTCTTGGTCAGCGACAACACCGTGATCTCATTCTTCGAACACTCTGGCGCTGATGTCGAAGAACCCATCTTGGAGCGACTGAAGAGTCCCGCCACTATGTTACGCCGTAGTGCCGACTCATCGCTGTTAATGCAAGCCATCATTGATGCCATCGTGGATTTGGCCATCCCCGTCAAAGAAGCCTATAACAAAGCGCGAAAAGACTTACAGATCGATGTACTCACCAATCCCTCAATGAACACCTCCAAGGCCCTGCATATCTTCACTGAGGAAATTGACATGCTCCAGAATCTGTTCAAGCCCATTGTCAATCTCGTTAACTCGCTTCGAGATCACAAATCTGAGCCTTTTCCTAGCGCACCGCTGCCCTCGCAGCCGTCGTCGCGCAAAGTCAGTGATCACCGACGACCACAACCAAAGCGTCTCTTTACAACATCTCCCACAACTGTGGTCATGAGTCCCCTCGCTCATGTCTACCTTGGTGATGTGTTGGATCACTGTATCACCATCATTCAATCGCTTGAGCAGATGGATGCATCAGCTAACAACTTGTCATCTCTGATGTTCAATACTATCGGTAAGCGGCCTTTCCGCCTTGTATCCTCCACCATACTGACCTTTGACAGGTGCCCGCACAAACACCACAATGTCCATCATCGCCCTCGTAACCGTCTTTTTCGCACCCTTGACCTTCCTCTGCGGCTACTTTGGCATGAATTTCGAAGATTTCCCTGGCATTAAGCACTCGGATGTCTATTTCTGGATTATTGCTGTTCCTACGACTATTGTGTTTATGGTAATGATTGGAGGCGGGGTGGGCTACAGGACCGTAAAGACCTGGGCAGCGAGGTTCCATCTTGCTAAGGCGAGGAGGGGGAGGAAGCAGAGGCAGGCGAAGATTAGAGCTACACAGAGGCAGAGGGCTGTGCTTCGGTAGAGGGATTATTAGGGATAGTCGGTTTAGCGTTGTAATTGTTTGTTGGTTAATACTCTCTTGCCCGAGATCGAAAGCATTTGTATTCACGCCTGCCCTGAAATCTTGACAGTCAGTGCAAAGCAAGAAACGGCATTGCTCAGACAATGCATTATGCTACAGAATTTTCTCACGAAACATCCAGCTTCGGTTATAATGGTTGTTTTCGGGCTCCACAGGAGAGTCCTAGACGATGTGGGTGGGTCTTGAAATGACAGCACCATGGAGCAAGATGGGCAATTTTTCCGTTTCGTATCGTAGGATGGTGATTTGGGAACAGGGCAGATCATTTCCAACTCGGTTATGAGCATCCAGGGCTACTTGTATTGTCATGCTTGACAAGATATCCTGACATGGCCCCCAAAACTCCTGCCCGAGCCATGAACGATCATATGTCTAGATAGAGTAGTTGCGTAGACGCCTCAGTCTCTTGAAGGGTGTCTGTGAATGTGACAAAGTTTGACCGTTGTGTCTAGTAAGAGAAGCATTTCGGAACCCGGATCGCGATTTCTTGCTGGGCGCAAGCCACCAAACAACCCTGAAAAACGCCTCACGCGTGGTTGGCTTGACTTTAACCGCATGTCCATGTTTCTGGGCAGACGTCCATCGCTCCATCGAAGCTCTAGCGTAAGCATGACACTTCTCTACAAGTACAAGTACGGTGAAGTCTTGGCTGCTATGGTCGGCGTGACCTGAGGTCATTGAGCAGCAAGGCGTTGCGACATACATGCTCGCATGAGTGTCGACAGACCTGCAAAGGTTCCATCGCAACAGTGTTGTATGCCATGAGGTCGTGTTCCTACCGTCAAATCTTCCGAAGCCTGGCATTATCCACAGAAGGGCCGAATGCAGAGCTGGAGAAAGTCGGGAGAACTGGAGACAGCAAGCATACATGGAGATGAGCTGTGGGGCATAGAGACCTGTGCCATGGAGAAGAAAACTGGAAAAGGCGATCGACATGAGGATGCAACCTTCCGCGACCACGATGTTGGTGTGACCATCCAATGAAAACACGAGGTGTAGATTGAAGGGTTCCGAGTACTCACGGCTTACGGCATTCCACAGCATGTCAGTTACTCCGGACGACGTGAGTTGTTGTCTAGTGCTTTTCGTGATCGCGGATGAAAAGTGAAGGAAGGTGGGATGCTTTGGACCTAGTTTGTATATATTGACATTCACTGCTCGTCTGGCTGCGTTTCTTGATTCTCCGCGCTACTCATACATAACCTATCTCACAACAAATACTAACCAACGCCTGAAAATACCTCGCCATCGAATCACTGCTCGTCTGGCTGCGTTTTCTGCTTCTCCACGCTACTCACACTTAACTTATCTCACAACAACTACTAACCCACACCTGAAATTACCTCGCCATCGAGGACAACCGACAAGATGGTGAAACAAATTGGCAACCCCTACTTCATCGCTGCGATCGCTGTCATTGGCGGCGGACTCTTTGGCTTCGATATCTCTTCGATGAGTGCCATCATCGCTACCCAGGTATGTGTCGAGGCCCTCATACTGACGATCCGACACTGACGCGTCTTCAGCCATACAAATGTTACTTCAACCAGCAGGGACTCAATGCTGCTGGCGAGTGTCTTGGTCCTAGAGCTGATGTCCAAGGTGGAATCACAGCTGCCATGGCCGGAGGTTCGTGGCTCGCTGCTCTGTGCTCTGGTTACCTTTCCGATCGCCTCGGTCGTAAGTATCAGCTGTCAGTCTTGATATCGCAATTGACTCTGACTTTTGTTCTCACCTCACAGGCAAGATCGCCATTCAAGTTGGGGCCGTCATTTGGGTCATCGGATGCATTATCGTCTCCGCCTCTCAGAACATTGCCATGCTCATCGTCGGCCGTATAATCAATGGCTTCTGTGTCGGCATATGCTCTGCCCAAGTCCCTGTCTACATCTCGGAAGTCGCGCCCCCAAGCAAGAGAGGAAAGCTTGTCGGTGCTCAGCAGTGGGCCATCACCTGGGGGTATGAAACACATCACACCATTTTATGAACAACTACTGACATATCACAGTATTATGATCATGGTATGTACGCAAGGATACCAGTAGCACGAATCGACAGCCGCAAGATGGTGTCTATCGAAAATTTGTGCCAAGATGCCATATCCTATTCAAGTAAGATGCTGATCGACTGTCCCTTCAGTTCTACATATCCTACGGCTGTTCCTTCATCCACGGCACTGGCGCCTTCCGTGCTCCCTGGGCTCTCCAGATGATCCCCGCCATCTTGCTTTTCTTCGGCATGATCTTTCTACCCGAATCTCCCCGCTGGCTAGCATCAAAGGACCGCTGGGAGGAGACCCGCGCAGTGCTTGCACTTACCCACGGCCACGGCGATCCTAACAGTCCTTTTGTTGTTCGCGAGTTCGACGAGATCAGGGAATGGATCAAACTTGAGTCTGAAGCTAAGAACGCCTCCTACCTTGAACTCTTCCGTCCTCGTATGCTCAACAGAACCATCATCGCTGTATTCATGCAAATCTGGTCCCAGCTCACCGGCATGAACGTCATGGTAAGCTTCCTGCTCTCTCAAAAGTTCAAATTGCACCAAGAAAGCCAAAAACACCCCTTGACGCCAACATCACGTTTCACACACCCCCTTATACCACCACCATGCTTACTTCACGATGTTAGATGTACTATATTACCTACGTCTTTCAGATGGCAGGCCTGTCGGGAAACAACCTCCTCGTCTCCTCGTCCATCCAGTATGTCATCAACGTCGTCATGACCATCCCTGGACTGCTTCTGGTCGATCGCGTGGGCCGCCGCCCTCTACTTCTGGTCGGGGCTGCCTTCATGGCGTTGTGGCTGTTCGCCAATGCAGGAATACTGGGTGCATACGGAACCTACCCTGGTCCCGGAGGTGTCGGCGGCAACACTCCTGAGGCTTCCACTGAAGTTACCGGAGCCGCTTCCAAGGCCGTCATTGCTTGCTCGTACCTCTTCGTCGCATCATACGCACCTACTTGGGGTCCTGTACGTATCGTCGTCGTCTCTCTCGCGAAAAGTGACTAACCCATGACTTTAAGGTCTCCTGGATATATCCATCAGAAATCGCACCAAATCGCGTTCGTGGAAAGCTAACAGCACTTGCAACCTCGGCAAACTGGGCATTTAATTTTTCATTGGGATATTTCGTTCCTCCTGCGTTCATCAACATTAGATGGCAGACTTACATCGTCTTCGGAGTCTTTTGCGTTGCCATGTGGATCCATGTCTTCCTCATGTTTCCAGAGACCGCCGGCAAGCCACTCGAGGAGGTCACCGCTATGTTCGAGGACCCCAAGGGTATCCGCTACATCGGAACTCCTGCCTGGAAGACCCGCGCTTCGACCTCGGACACATCTCGCCTGGAGAGAGGACAAGACCTTGAGAAGAAGCGCAGCGAAGAAGAGAAGCCCGAGACGCTTGAAGTGGCTCCCAAGGAGACTGTCTAAACAGTGTTAAACAGTGTACAAAACTACGAGACGATACGCATTGATATTGAGGATGCAGACCTAACATTCACGAGCACAAAGTGGCTTTGACCGCACCGAACGGGGTGCGATGTTCATACAGTATTACTCACACACTAGTGATTACACATCACTTGCTTCCTATTGACTGCCATGAAGTACCCTGGAACGTGATTTTTGGCGATAGTCAATCTCACCCCTTGACGTGCACAAAAGTCTGTAACTCCCATCCCACTCTCACGACTACACACAAGTGAAATTAAATCCATCAAAATGCACAGTGCTTTCCATATGATAGTAGAGTCCATGGAGAGCAGGTGATTTGACGACTCTCAGTGGATGTGTCATGTTTACTCTATGAACTGTGCATATCTACAGCCTCTCGCGTTGCATGCTGTTGCACACAGGGAGGCTGTAGATCCTGTCCGTCGACAAAGCTTGGGAGATATAGACTCTTTGTACTATGATAATACTAGTTTGGACCTACACATGAGCCTGCCTTCTCCATCAACTCATGAGCGCCTTTACTACAGAACTTGAATAAGACGTGGTACAATTTATGTGCAGACTAGTATGTTTGGAATGCCATCAGAGTTTGGGGTGGTCGAGTCAAACAACGTTCTTCTGAAGCCACTCCTCCCAATCCTTCTTTGTGAAGCTGCTCGAGATGCTTGGTTCATTGAGACCCTGCGATTGGTATCAGTATACATGCATCCCTCATCAGATTGGTTCGTCCGTGCTTACGTTGAACAGAACGGTGGGCGAGACGTGTACACCGACCAAACGACCAGCCTTGATAAGCAACTTGAGATCGTTGGTCACCTGGTTGCCTGTGTTCAAGCTTCCGTCCGGACCAGGCTTATCAGAGATCTCGAGTTGACTGTAGATCTTGCTCTCATCCAGACCAACACCAGCGGCAAGCTTGGCAAGTCTCTTGTAAGTCTGGTTTCTGGTCTCATTGACGACATTGACATCGAAGTACTCGGTCTGCTTGTCAAACAGGGCAGCGGAGAAGGGCCAGAACTTGGAAGGGTCGGTCCTGAGAACGGCAACGGCAGCTTCGTGGACTAGGGTAGATGAAGGGTGCCATGGCTGGATCTGCTGGCGGAAGATGACTTGAAGGTTGTTCGAGTACTTTTGCTCGACGATGGGTGCGACCTCGTTGTAGAAGGTGTCGAATTGCTTCTTGCTGAAGGGGCACACATAGTCAAGGACTAAATCATGTTAGACACAACCGTATGGTCAGTTGCTCTGAAAGATACATACACAATTCTAGGGTGTGGTTGACACCGCGGCTGCTCGAAAGAGCTTGTCCAGCAAACTTGGGTGCAAGAGCCATGATTATAGTTGATCGTAGAAGAATGATGAATATTTGGGTGGATGGAGTTTATATTTATCTACCCTCGTGGTTGACGAGCTTCCACTCGACAATGACGCGAGTGCCGGAGCTGACGGAGCTATGGAAGGAGCCTCCTCCGGCGGCATTTAGATCTTCTCACCGATCTTGAATGCTGACCACTTGTAGATACTTGCAATCATGCTTGGTAAACCAAGACCCAATTAACCAATATGCACTGATTCAGGCCCTCGTAACCCTAAGGTAACCGTGATTCACCAAGAACGTATCGTCGTAGCTGCTCATATTGAACCTCTTGAAGGCCACGGGGAAAGGGCAAGTGTAGACGGCTTGGCATTGCTGGTTAAGAGTTTCGTTTCATGTTCGCTATCAACTCGCGTTCCATCGCGTCTCTCTTTGCCACACCATTTTCTTCCTTTACAGAGTAAAGAAAAAACATGGGGTGTTTATGACCATGTCGATACACGCTCTTCCACAGACAGCTGTACGCACGATTCGATCTGGCCAGGCCCTGACAGATCCAGTCTCTGTGGTCAAAGAACTTATTGACAACGCCCTTGACGCGCGAGCATCTAATATCACTATCGAGATTTCGGCAAACACACTCGACGTGATCCAAGTCAAAGACAATGGCCATGGAATTGCTCCCACCGATAGACCACTCGTGGCAAAACCTTATTGTACCAGCAAACTCAAGGATGAAAAAGATCTTGCCCTTGTAGGTTCATCCTATCTCGGCTTTCGAGGTGAAGCCTTGAGCAGTGCATTGGAGATGAGTGGTGAAATGACCATCACTACAAGAGTCGAAGGTGAAAGCGTTGCGACTGCTATCAAGATATGTCAGATTGGCGATCCAGTGCAAGATCGTGCTACTCACCCACCCGGAACCACAATTCGCATTGTCAATTTTCTGAAAAGCCAGCCGGTCCGCAAGCAAGTTGCCTTGAAGGCTGCACCCAAGACTTTGACGAAGATCAAGCAATTGCTGCAATCATATGCTTTTGCCAGACCGGCTACGAGACTGTCGTTGAAGGTTATCAAGGCAAAGAACGACAAGGATAATTGGACGTATGCACCCAAGATTGGCGGTGAAATCGAAGATACAGCCTTCAAGGTCGTAGGACGGCCTTGCGCTTCTCAGTGTGTCTGGGCCGAGCTGGAGTACGAGAGTTTCACTGTGCAAGCCTTTCTTCCTCGCCCTGACGCACATGCTTCGAAGATCAGTGGGTTGGGACAGTACGTCTCGGTTAACGACCGACCTCTAACTTCTTCCCGAGGCATATCTAGACAGCTTGTCAGAACCTACAAGGAAAGCCTCAAAGAATCGGCATTGCTAGGAGATACTAAGGACCCTTTCCTGTATCTATCACTGTGTTGTCCACCCGGCAGCTACGATGTCAATATTGAGCCAGCAAAGGATGATGTTTTGTTTGGCGACGTGGACAAGGTTGTCGAGGCTGTCAGAAGGCTGATGTTGATATGCTATCCGGAGAAAGGCGCCTCAGATCAACCCGCGGTTGCTCGAGAGTCTGCAAACAACGACCGCGAACTGTTCGCGACGCCAGGACCGGGAACAAGACCACACCCGGCCAAGCCAACGAGCAACATGTATGATCTTGATGAAGATGATCTCACTCTGTTCATGGACTCGGTAGATCAGCCCAGAGAAACCGCTGCCGAGGAAGAAGAACAACCGGAATCTCTCACAAGTACTGCCATGTCAAACCCATGGATAACTGCTAAGATGAATGCCTACAGCAACAGAAGGAACAACGTCAACATTCAGCTCCTGACCCCAGCTAAGCAAGCGTCGAGCCTTCCACGTGGAGCAAGTTCACCTGATTCCGAGATGCATCGACCCCAACAAGATACGCCAGCATTACCGACACCTCGGCAGTCATCGCCCATGTTTGTTCCGTCAGAGGAGTCCGAAAGCACTGGTCCTCGTCGAGTCATTGGGCCATCTAATCTTCCTCCCCCGGTATATCACATGTCGCCAATGCGGAACAGCGTTGAAGCCTTCGTATCATCTCCAGCGCCCCATGCGATGACCGATTCTCTCCAGCAAAATCTAGAAGGTACTCCTTTAGACATGATACCAGAAGCATCACCAAGAAGACGCAGTCCACCAAAACAAAAGCCTCGACAATTCGTCAATAAGCCCTTCGTGTCTCCAGTCGACCCTGAGCGCGATGCATGGTTCCACTTCCCCGAATCACAGACGTCGAAGCAGTTTGCGCGAAAAGGACGGTCGCAGAGACAAAGTGGAGAGGGTCTAGTTCCGCACGGTGAACCATATACATCAAGTGCTACACCTCCTCCCAACAACGCAGACATTCGTGACTTTCTGGGCCGAGGACGAGAACAGCAGTCGGTCACTCCTGCAGCCAGTGTTCCAGCAAACGCAGACATCGAGAATATATTACCGGACGAGGGTCGCCGCGAGATGCAACCTAAGGGGTTCGTCAAGGCTAGTGAACTTGACCTCGCCAGCACTCAATTCGTAGAGCCTACACGTCCAGCCCCAGCGTCAAAACCCAGACGCCGCAGAACGACAGATGAGCGTGCACTGCACGAAACATCTGGCAACGGCAGAGCAGATGATGATGACAGTGGTTCAGAATATGAGGACCGTCCTCGCCGCCGTCGTACTGGAGAATCAGATCCAAAACGAGTACGACGTACCAAGTCGTCTACTTTACCACTCGAGATGGTACCAGCAGATTCACAGACTCAAGGATGGACTGCCAATGTGTCAACAACAGTTGAAGACCTGACTGAGAAGTTGCAAGATATCGAGCCACAAGGTACTTTCGTGGCGTGGAATGCACCTGCATTTGATACCGAAGTAGACCTGAAGAGAAGTTTTGCGGAAGGTGATGTGCAGCGCTGGACCTTCTCGATAAGTCAATCTTTGCTGAAACTCGAACCGCAAAGTGAGTTGGTTCGCGATCTGGGTGATGTAGTCAGGAACGCCATGGGTAGATGGGGTACCATTACCAACGCCTGAGAAGAGCAGATGTTCTTGTGTTTTGCTTCGTTTGACTGAGTTTGTTATGGTTGTAGATTTGCTGATGAGGAATGGGTGTTTTTGCTCTATTACAGCGCCTAAGAGGTAGCTTTTTGTTCGGATGGCTTTTTTTTGCTGGTATGATACCCTTGAATGTTTTAGCTAGAAGAAGATGTTATATTGGCATATTAACGCATACGATATACCAATCAAGAAGAGATTGCTTACTTTCGAGTCAAGCATCAAAGCATTTGTCCTGAGCGTTTTCCATTCTATCATGCATACCAATCAAGAAGTTGTAGAGTACAGTATACATTCACCTCGGAAATCTATCTTACACATACGACCATCTCACCTCTTCTCTATGCATCCAAAGCCCTCTTAGCCGCATCCACAATCTTCTTGACCTCCTGCACACCCTTGTCAACAACCTTTTCCATCTGCGTACCGGCCTTCTTCAAATCATCCGGTCTCGCAGATTTAGCCAGCTGCATAGCCCTCAGTTTCTTCTGTTGTCCCTGTCTTGCATTTCTGACTGCATTGTTTGCGACATCTCCTGCTTTTGCTGCTGCATTGACGGTTGCTTTTCTGGACTCGGCAGTGGGAGGAGGGATGGGGATGGATAACAGCAATGGGTTTTGACCGGTAGGGTCGGCTTGGGGAGTGAGGTTTAGGTTTGCGGATTGGATGCTTGAGGTGATGGGTTTGAGGTGCTGTGTTTATGGTTAGCTCTCTGCCGTCATTTTCTCCTTTGAGTATAAAAGGCAACCGTACCTCTTGTTCGCCAACCACAACCTGCACAACACGTCCTTTAGGAACCACCTGTGCCAAATCCCCCAACTTCACAGGTCCACCTTGTTTCAGCTGTACCCTCAAGCTCTCAAGCACTTGAGGGTTGAACCTGCCTCCTTGTCTCAATTGCGAAAGATCGGTTTTCAGTTTCTCGACTGCATCGTTGATGTCTGATTCCAAGGCGCTGAAGTCGAAGGGGTCTTCTGAGCCTACTGCTGTTGCTGGGGCTGCAGAGGATGAGGATGAGGACGAGTCGGAGCGTGAGGCTTCTCGTGCTGCTTTGCCGCCTTTTTTGTATGTGGGAGTTGTGTTGCTGAAGGCGCGGATGGTTGCTGTGTGGTGTGTTATGGTGGCTGCGACCAGGGTTGATGGACTGTGAAGAGCTATTGTCAGTCTCGTAGGTAGTATGCAATGGGGAAGTAAGTGATACCGGAAGCTACATTGTCTTGCGACAGCAACGTTCCACGACAGCAGGCGCGAACAAAGCAGTTGTGTTGATCGTGTGGCTCGCATTTTTGAGATGGTTCGTTCCTTCTGTCGCAACTTCGAAACCTCGAAAGCCCAATGTGGAAAGGTGCTCGTGACGTCGGCACTGCACAAGCCGAGGCACGACCCTGTCCTCGTGCCAACCTTCGAGAGACATCGTTGGATCGACAGACGATCTTACTGGTGCTGCAAGTACAAACACGCAAGGGCTCGAAATGGGTTCGCCAATCTAATTAGCTTGCAGCTAGTGTACGGTTATATAAAGCTCAATATCAATATCGATATCACAGGTATGCTGAAGATTCGCCAATGCATCGCTGAAGCCCATTAAAGATTGTCTGATTGTGTATCCATAAGTAGCTCGGCCGTAAGGACTTGTGAGAAGAAGACGATAGAAAGACATCAAACTCATACACTCTGTGTGGTGCCAAAGAGAGTGCAAAGCAAAAAGAAAGATCAACACCAAAAGAAGGTGACTTGTCACCTTCTTGGAAAGCAAAACCCGGTGAATTAACGTCAAAAGAGACAAAAAGCACTAACTCCATAACATGGAATGTGATGGGAGGGGATATTTGTAAAAACACCAAATGAGAGAAGGCTCGTGAACCCAAGTAGTCGTGGACTAGATAGTACAACGACTGATCGGGCTCTGCCTTGTAGAAATTTCAAGTCGCTCATGGGGGAATCTTTTATGCGTGATGCAGACGACGCAGAAAACAATTTTCCCGCCAAACCTCCCAGCTTGCGCCGTGATTCGTACCTTACCAATATGTCTTTGTGTAGCAGGAAAAAGATAACGCCAACCTGATGCCCGGAGTGTGATGAGAGGTGATGACTGTAACGCCTGGAGCGCCGCAATCCATGAAACCAAGGATGAAGATGTCAGAAAGATGAATCGAGTGTGATGACGATGACTGAGAGGCCGAACATGACGGATCATCTTCCATTATGCCCGTTGATCCCGTTCTGGCTGTTGCCGTTGGAATAGAAGCTACCGTCGGAGGGATTAGCCATGAAGCTGTTCATGCTACCAAAAGCTGGTGGCTGATATGCATACTGGCCAGAAGAGAGGTTGCGAGGAGGCTGATGGTAACCGTTTGAACCCTGTTGAAGATGGCTTTGAGGGCTTATGCCTCTGTACGGAGGAGCATATCCTCGACCAGCATTGTTCTGCATAGCTGGAGGAGCATGCGTTTGCTGACCGTGAACGCCAGGGGGCATGAGTCCAGGAGGAGGTCCTGCTGCGGTGCTGAAGCCGGGAGGAGCGCCCATACCATTGCCGTATCCAGATTGGCCTGCATGGGGACTCATCGCAGAGTGGGGTCTGGTGTCGCTTCTGACTCCCAACGGGTTCTTGGAGAAGCTGACACGGATACCACCCTTGTAGCTGTTGTGCAGCTGTACACCATACAGTTCGTGAAGCGCATGGGATGCATAGGTAATGTCCTCATACTCGACGAAACACATGGGGCCATTTTGCTTTGTGCGGAAGCAAAGTCGCTTAAACCCTCTGCTTTTGGAAAACAGAGACTTCAACTCATCCTCGCTAGTGTTGACTGGCAAGTTTCCAACGTACAGAGTGTTGCAAGGCGGATTCTGATCGGCGGGATTGGCAGGAGGATAGTCATGCTTCAGGTTCAGATTTCTGCCCGCATAGTTTCCATTTGGTCCTACACTCGGACCTCTGGAGGGGGCTGGCAACGACGGCGAGCGCACTGACTGCGGAGAAACGTAGTTGGAGCTCGCAGGAGAGACCACATATTGAGGGTAAGAGTTGTTCCCGTTCGTAGGGCTCGTGTTGGTGTCGAGAGAGAGGTTGCCAAACTGAGGAACAAAACTGCCGTAGGTCGATGGCTTGCGACCGTTCTGGGCGTAGCCAATTGGGTCTTTGAGGAGTTCGCCAGTCTCATCATCATCGTTCCCGTCATTGATGAGAGATTTTCCCGAAATGCGCGTGTGGTCAGAGTAAGCGTTAGCTACCGGAGACTGAGGAGAGAAGAGACCTTGGAGACGATTGCTGCTGTCGGGAGCAGGAAAATCGTAAGTATGTGCGGTGGAGGCCATAGGAGACGCCAGAGGAGAATTAATCTTCTGTGAGTTCATGCCTTGTTGGGCCTGTGGGCCAGTACTCTGTTGGAAGCTGCTGGTGAAGCGAGAAGATTGACGGCTCAAGGTATTTTCCGAGAGGTTGGTGCCGTTGGACCCGCCAGAGGTGTTGTTCTGTTGTCGTAATGCCGTTCCGTCAACAGTGTTGCGCCTCGAACCATTGTATGCAGATTGAGAATTAGGTATGAGTTCGACGATGATGGTCGTCACTCCCTTGTCCATGGATTTCCCGTGCAGCTGTCTCTTTGCTTCGGCAGCACCGGCTTCGGAGTTGAAGATAGCCAGAGCACTGGTGAAGCCAGAATCTTCCAAGCTCGAGGATTCGGATGCCTGTACGAATTTGGCTTCTTCAAGGTCAGTAGCGAAGATGAGCATGTTCATAAGGGCATCTTCGGTGAAATTGCGAGGCAGACGTCGGATACGGATCATCCATCGGGCATGGGATTCTGACGGCTCCGAATTTCTGTGGTTGTTACGTTTTTCCATGGTAGGTGACAAGCCTGGCAACTGAGAAAGAGTATCCGGGCTTGTGAAGACACCCAGGGTCCTTGTGCCGTTGGACTGGCCTATAGGCGAGAGGCTCCCAAAGTTGGGCAAAGTTGAAATCCTAGAGGCCGGAGGGCTATATCTTTTGGATCGTTGATCGGCCATTGCCTGCGGATACAGCAGCGCATGCGATATATAGGGTTGAGTCAGTGGTGAGTCAAAGGACGTCGGCGGGCGCGGGCGTGCTATGGCGGGTGTTTGAGTGAATTATTGCGGGTAAGCCAATAAAATTGCGACGAATACGATGATAGCTTGGATGCGATAGCAGCCAGTCGAGGCAAGTTGTGGATGCGACCGAGTTGCGACAAAGCTTCGAGGGGCAGGTCGAGGTCCAGAGAAGTCGCAATCCCGAGAAAGACCGAACTGCGCTGCGCCAGTTGGTGTCTGAAGCGTGCCGCGACACAAGGCTAGACGGACAGACGTTCCCGATCGAACACAACCTGAAGAATGTGGCCGACAGAGGTTGACTTGACGTGTCGGGGGAGCGAGCGAGCGACAGCACGGCGACGGCGACGGTCGGGGGAGGTGAGAGAGATGGAGGAAGGGCTGGGAAGTGTGGAGTCAAGAGGAGAGTGCGCGCCGATAAGGCACTTCACATCCTTGCGAACACGGCAATGGCTGGGAGTAAGACTAGCAAGCCTTAGTGTACCGCCTGTCGCGCCATCATTGACACCTCGTCCATCTCAATTGGCACACAAAGGCGTGCATTCTACCCAAAACCTGCCACGGCTTCGACACTGGTTTAGCCTCTGCCTGTGGAACACGACAGACCGCATCCATCCGGCAAGACCTCTTTGGAGTCTCACTCGTGCAAAGAAAGCACAATAGAACCGCGATTCTGCTTATGAACTCTAATTCCCGGAGGCAGCATCCCTCGAACCTTGTTCACCCTCCTCTTGGCTCTGGTTGGCCAAACCCGCGGTCCAGGGACATGGTCAGATGGAATCGTCCCCCGGATCTCCTTTTGAATAGATGAGAGAGCTGCGTTATGATGACCGTTTGGACTTGACAGTTCGACGACTCCTGGTTGGGACCTTTTGCACGCCCATACTGGGTCTCGTCCCAACACAATCGCGTCTGGTTTCAGGGGTCGAGGCAGAAAAAGTCGCAGATGTCGTCAATAGGCACGGCCCACGTTCTTCCAACCTGGTAGTGGTAGGCCGTCAGCGTGCATGAACTTTGAACCTCTACTTCCGCCAACCTGCGCAGCCTTTCAATAGATATATCTTTTGGCTTCGGACTTGGGAGCTGGACAAGTCCATGGCTACCTACCTACTGACTATTCTGGTTTTTAACAGCAGCACAACTCGTCGGTATCATGCTCAAAACCGCGGCCCAGACGCGACCCAAGTCCGTGGTTCCATACGCGAGCGTTTTCTGGGGATGGCACCAGTGGCTTCTAACACGTGCAAATCTACTGTTGACATTTGAGATGTATACTTTGGCACAGAGTTGCCAACAGACGCATCGCATTCGCAGTAACACATGCCATGCAGGTCGAGATTACCACCAACACAATACACACAAATTCAACAATAATCATCAAGCAACACGGCGGCTATATGTTAGATTGGCCCTAACTGTGCCCTGCTTGGAGTAGTACAAGATTGAAGCCTCCCCGACTCCCGCCTCGAACGGAATGCCGTGCCTAGGTGGGCTTCAACCACACACATCTTGACACAAAGCAACATCCTGCTGTGGGTTGTACAAGATCAAGTATTACTATGTCCTGAGCGCCTTGTTCCATGGGCGAAAAAATCCAACTGTGAATCTACGGACCACTGGCACACAAGTCTGCCAACAAGCCCTCGGCTGGTCACCGACCTCATTGGACACTCGGAGGTAATGCAACAGCGGCTCGATATGACAGCGCCTCGATCAAGGCGATCAAGATTCATAGATCACGTTGCGGTATGGCAAGCCAATAAAAAAGAGGCGCGTTTCATACAACAAAGCATTTGAATAACGCCCGAAGCAACTACCATCGGTAGACCGTGTGGCTTGACAATGCATGCAGAGGTACTTGAGTTCAAGGAGTATGCCTGAATGCTAGGTACTGTATAACATCCATCGGAACGATCTCCGTAGCCGAGGACGGCGAACAGAAGCGCTACAGTGTGAGGAAGCCGGCGGAAAGAAAAAGACTTAAATGGTAATTGGCAAGTATTCGTGATTCGTCGATAGCTCTACTTGGTGCGATCTGGCAGACTGATAATGGTCAGCTCTTGTCCAGATGACATTCATACAGAAGGGTGCTCGTACCTACTCTTTCGATTCCTGCGAATCCTTCGAGTCTTCGGCAGATGATGGGGGTGCTTGAAGTGTGACTTCCAGAACATCCTTTCCTCCATGCAGGCTGATTAGAGAGAGTACAGCCTTGCAGTTCTCACCAGTGAGAACAGTAGTCTTGGGGAAGAGCTTGCTATCCCTTCCTTCGGCCGCCCAGCGGACCTTGATCTCGGTCACCTTCTCGGCTTCGCTCTTCTTCTTGTATTTGGCCAGGGCCTCGGCACAGTTGACTGATGAGGAAGCTAGCTCTTGGATGCGATCGCTGAGGTTCTTGATACCGAGTCCTGCATTTATGAGCATGACCTCGTGCCTGGACGACGAGTTGCCGATGGTGAAGACAATGGGGAATTCTTCAGACATGATGGAGGATTTTGAGGTGAATGAGTTAGATGGTTTTGAGAATTCGAAAGAGTTTACAGAGTAAGAAACAGGAAAAAAGAACAGGTTATATCCTGGATGGTTGTTGTGTTCATGCATCCCTGTAACACCACTGACGTATTGCTCATGGCTGAGCCTGCTTTCTGCAAGTTGAAATCGGTTCCACTCTCGCATTCTTCACGCGACCTTTCGTGCAAGCACTGTGATAACTATTCTTTAAATTAAGTAATGTTAGGATATGTCAAAGAAGGTGTCGCGACAAAGGGTATTCTGCAAAAAATGGTGGTGCGTGTTTGATCCGATAATATCGTCAAGACATGGCTTTCTTAAAAGCCGGATGCTCTCAAATGGCTTCTAAGCTGTTTCCTTGTGTATAACTTGTAACCACCTGTATCAGGAGGACAGCGAAAGCGTAAAATGTCTATTACATTGCAGTTCAAGATTGAACAGTTCGAGACGAGCATGTGAAAGTCAGTCTTGAACCCTTGACGGGTGCAACGTTGCCAAGCAAGTCTGACGAGATGTAAACCATCGCTCGTCGACCAACTCTACCCAGACAACATCACCAAATCCCGAGTGTTCGAGATTGTCATTCACATTCCATATCTGAAAAAGACGATTTTGTACACCTGCATTCTTTGTCGACCAATTGTCACTTCCCACCGAACCACGCCGACACCCGACCACCCATACACAAGCAGCTACCATGGACCGAAGCCTCGACGAGATTCTTGAGGAGCGCCAGGTTTGTAATGACCAGCATTGCCATGTTAGCTCTATACTGACGGTAACAGAGTACCCGTGGTGGACGCCGCGGAGGACGTGGCCGCCCTGATCGCGATGGTGGCCGTGGACCCAGACGAGAATACGCTGAACGCGAGCGCGAATATCCCAGAGATGGCGTCAAAAAGGTCTGCATACCTCAAAAGCGACAAGTTGTATCGTCATGCGCTGACTCTTGGTTCGCGCAGGTTCTCCTTCCTTCCTCGTGCTTCAGTCAATAGGACGACATCAACCAACATGCGTCGACAAACACCAACCCGAGATTCGATCCGCTGACCGTAATTATAATCAGTCATTCCCCAGAGAGGACGCCAGAAACATTGACCGGTCGGTTACTGCCTACGCTAAAGAACTACTCTTTACATGATACTGATCCATGCCACAGTGACTGGGTCCACGACAAGTTCGAAGACGATGACTGTTAGTTATATGCACCATGGCATACCCGACCCCATTCTGATCCAAGGACAGCCCGCCGCCCTGCTAGAGGCTCGCGCAACGATCGCTATGACAGAGAGCCTGCAAGAGATGCGTGCGTTTTGGTCAACACAATTTCGAGACGGTTGGTTCTAATCACACCTGCAGTTCCGGCTCCACCACCATCCGCGTCGAAAACATCCATTACGATATTCAAGAGCCAGACTTGAAAGTGCGTTTTTGACATTCTCCAGTCCCAACGCGTGTCTGTACTGACCCGAAACTCTTCAGGAGCTGTTTGAGGGCATCGGTCCCGTCGAGTCTCTACGTCTGCTCTACGACCGCCACGACCGTTCCCAAGGTGTCGCCTACGTCGTCTACCCCAGCTCAAACCTCGCCAACCGCGCCCTTCGTCAATTTAATGGCCAGAATGCCATGGGTCAACCCATCTACCTCTCCATTCAAGAATCCCGCCCCTCTCGCAATCCTTTCGATAACGTCGAAGAGCCTAAGCGCAGCTTGTTCGATCGTATCGACAACCGCCGCAGTGCTAGTCCCAACGCGCGCAACGTCGATCGCTACCTTCCTCCTGGCGGTAGAGGCACTCGCAGCTCCCGCAGTCCCCCTCGTCGTGGTGGCCGTGGTGATCGTGGCGCTCCTCGTGAGACTGGGCGTCGTCCTGGTGCTCGTCGCGAGAACACTGATCGCCGCGAAGGTGGCCGTGAACGTGGTGACAGACGCGGTCCTGGGCCCAAGAAAGAGAACGAAGGAAGACCCACGGTGCAAGGACGCCCGAGAAAGACCGCTGAGGAGCTCGATGCTGAGATGGACGACTACTGGGGTGGTGGCTCGGCTGCCAACGAGGGCAGTGCTGCTGCATCCGGTGCAAACGAGCCTGGTCGTGAGCCTCAGGTTGCCACTATCGCTGGAGGACAGAACAACAACATGGGTACCACGTCGACAGCTCCGGACGACGACATTGACCTTATGGTCGAGTAGACGGACTTTTGATCACGGAAAGACAATGACAAATTTCTCCTCTCGTTACAACAAGGCCTGCTGCAAAGATGAGTGTGGACAGAAGATTGGAATATCATCTGGAGTTTTACGGCTTGTATATTTAGGATTACATGTCAGTCACTTCTAAGAAATCACATGCGAAAAGCAGTCATGACAAATTTTCATTCTGCATCCCCTATCAATCATAGAGTTTGGGACTGGCAACAATAGATACTCCGTACACAGTTCGAGAGAGAAGGCTCGGGAGTTTCGATTGTACGTCTTCAGCCACTTCATCCTCCTTCTGGAACTAGTCTCTATCGGGTTTGCGTAGGTAGTCTATTGCCAAGTTGTTTGTTCTGTTCGCTTTCTGTCCAGGACGCATTACAGAACAATGACCTGCTTTCTTTTCTCTCCTTGTCTTTGCGGATCTTCCGAAAGTTGTCCTGTTTCCTTCCATACCATAAGTATCCTAGGTCCCCCTCTTGTGCCTTGGTTCTAGCGATGCTTTGTAGTGAAATTGACAAGTGATGTCTCTTGGGGAGAAGAAACCTGTCTTACTCGCAGGACGGCTGGCAGTCAAAGACCTGGTGAGCGGTCATGGGTGTAATGACAGCCATTGTTTCGGTTCCTCGCTGTGTGCTCCCGCGATCAATAGCACGTGTCTGTTCCCGACTGTGTCTATCTCCACAGACCGTAAGACTCAGTGGTGGCTTTCCATAGCTTAATAGTGCCGTCTTCGCTGCCGGTAGCGTAGAGCTTGCCGTCCGGAGAGAATGCGCTCGTCCATACGGGACCGTGGTGACCCTTGCGTGTTTCTGTCGTCTTGTTAGCCAGTTCTCGCTGCGTCTGCTGATCGATAAGTCACTCACCAATCTCGGCACCAGAGTCAAGATCCCATACGCGCACAAATGTATCCCTAGCACTGCCAGTCACGAAACGACGCTGACCTCCACACACAGACACACTAGCAATCTCCTGGTCTAGAGTCTTGGAGTCGAGCAGAGCACCAGGGCGCGCGCCATCGAAGAAGTACACAGTGTTTCCAGCAGCGACACTGAGAGTACCATTTGCCGAACCATCCAGAATGCTGGAGTTGAGTTCGCACGAACCAATTGTTCCCTCGACCTCGTGTGTCGCAATCGCAGAGCGCGATCGCAGGTCCCACCAGCGCAGCTTCTTGTCGTCGCAAGCCGTGGTCAACACGTTGGGGTTTGCGGCCGACCACACGATGCTCTTGATTGTTTGGCCGTGCTCGCCTGCACCGACCTCGTAGCACTCGTCGCCAGAGGAGCCACTTGTAGCGCCTGCGCGCGTAAGATCCCAGATGCGCAATTTCTTCTCCATGCCACCGGTGGCCAGAGTAATGGGTCTGTCTTGTAGGGCAGGGAAGGCGACAGCGCGAACGATGTGGTTGTGCTGCAGGGTGTGTAGTTGTTCACCAGTGAAGGTATCCCAGACCTTTGCGCTGAAGTCTGCCGAACCGGTTGCAGCGAGCGAGCCATCGGCAGAGACGCGAGCAGACCAAACAGCACCCTTGTGGCCGACGAAGGTACCGATCCAGTCACCAGTCAGACCATCACGGAGCATTGGGTTGTTGTCTTTGCATGCCGAGATGAGGTAGTATTGCGGTTGCGAGGAGGATGCGGAAGCAGGACTCAAGGCTGAGAAGGAGATGTGGGTGATAGGACGAGAGTGGCCGTGGCAGGTCAGAGGCACGACTTTGCTTGTTTCTGGGTGGCTTGGGGGTCAGCGGTTGGAGGGAAGGTCGGACTGATGCTGGAGGCGGTACCTGTAGCCATTGATGCGAAAGGTTATGATATGAAGTAGCGAAGAAGACGAAGATATCAGCTGCTCGATAGCAAGTTGAATCAGAGAGGGTAGTAGGTAATGAGTAGAGAAGTGGAGGAATCGAGGCAGTCCTTGAATGAAGATTTGAAACAACGAGGGGTCCGAAGAGGGTATATTATGCTAAGCAAACAACAACGTAATGGCGAACAAGCCGAAAGCAACAAGAGATGTCGAACGAAGTGAAAGTTGGGAAAGGGCTCAGGTCTGTGGATCTGCAAGGGGAGAGGAGAGATGGTCCAAGGCCATACGATGTTGGTGATGCAGGGCCATGTGGACCGCGGGGTTGACACGAGCTTCAAACGTTCCAGTCCAGCGAATCAACGACACTTGACCAAAGGACATATCGAATCCACAACTTGACCAAATCGAGCCATACAATCATGTTCTGGACTCTAGGCTCTATTTCTGGCGCTACTGCCGTCGCTTTCGGTGCCTTTGGCGCACACGGCCTGAAGAAGAAGATTTCAGATCCTAGTAAGATCGCGGCATGGAACACTGCTGCTCATTACCAGGTAAGAACTTGACCACTTTCCACAGTATGTCGTCGATCCAGAATCTGACAAAACACAGCTCATCCACTCTGGCATGATTCTTCTGACTGCTGCCGTTGCTCCCAAGAACAAGGTCGCTGCTGGGCTCTTCGCAGCAGGCATCACATGCTTCAGCGGATCCATCTACCTACTCACTCTTGATCCTCAAAGATTCAAGGCTCTCGGCCCTGTCACCCCTATCGGAGGCTTGTTCTTGATCGGCGGTTGGGCTGCTCTCGCAATTGGATCGCGCGGTAAATTTCTACCCAAGGCTGCTTAAGCATTGAGAGTAACTCAAGAGGTTCGAGGCTGAGACATCGACATCACATAACTCCCTGTATAATATAATGACCCAACTTCTCTACTCTAACACTTCTCGTCATGGTCGTGGTCGTGGTGTCTGAGTTACTGCAAGGGAGAAGACTTTTTGTCTAGATTTCTCTAAAGATGATGAAGAACTGCTCGCGCGCGCAAAATCCCTTCGAATTTGCCTATTGCTACATACGAATTTCAAGTGCTGCGCGCAGGACGCAAGAGAAATCGCTCGAAAATTTACAGCCGTCGACGCTTTACATATCCTCAGATGCGGTAGCACCAGTGATAATCTCGACCAGTTCACCGGTAATGGCAGCCTGTCTAGTACGGTTGTAAAGAATCTGGAATCTGTTGATCATGTCACCAGCGTTCTTGGAGGCGTTGTCCATGGCGTTGCGGCGAGCAGACTGCTCACAGGCGTGGCCCTCGGCAAGA